>JAAEAF010005668.1:0-54228 GCA_011037195.1 Triatoma infestans | reverse complement strand
TTAGACATGACCGTAAAGGCTTCCAAGAAAAGAGAAAAATACTTAATATCTACAAAACATCACATGGATTAAAAATATATTTATTTATTTATTTATTTATTTGTATTTATAATACATATGCTTATTGAGTGAATATGACTAAATATAAAGTGTACTTTATTTTTCTTTGTTTAAAAAAGGGTTCTTATTACACCTAACTACCTAAGAATATAGGTATTATTATTATTTTATCTTATTTTTTTTTTTTTAATTTAAGGCGCGTAAACATTTAGGTCAATGGCGCCCGGACCCTTCTCAATGCACTGTCAGCCTATGGACAGTGATCTCTCGTTACAGACAACACTGTCCATTACCGAACAGTGAGCTGAAGGTGCTCCTAGGAAGAGTTGTAAGGGCAGCCCAACTGGACTCGAAACCGGGACTTCAGCGTGGGAGTCCAGTGCGCTAAGAACTAAGCTAATCCCTTCCCTTATTATTATTATTTTTTGTCCAGGTAAGAGGAACAAACATGGTTTTAACCGTCTAGAAGCGGAAAACAACAACTAAAGTCTAGCAGATCAGATTCTATCCGTTATAGTGTCAAACCAACCACACAAGAGGCTACAGGGTTTGAAACAACCACACAACCTTATGGAGAAGCAGCCAAAAATCTTCTAGACATATCCTGTTCTGCCTTGAGTCTTGAATCAGATATCTTCATAATCTTTTGAAAAATGTACACAGAATCCAGTCATAAGTCTTCTGTTTATTACTAGTTTATATTGCGTGTTTTATACGTCCATGTTTGTTCATTTTATAAAGCTTAGTTTGATTAATCAAAGAACAATTTCTTTTGTTTTAAAGCACTACATCTGAAGATAGAAATTCCTAAGAAAGAGAGAGATTTATTTATTCCTAAATAAATTATTATTTATTTATTCTAATGAAATTGTGAGAATGGAATAAACAAGAATTTAGAATCTAGATTGTATTTGTAAAGGGAACTAAAAGATTAAAAATGATGAATTTGCAAAAATATCTCTCCATGTAAGATTGTTAATTCAGTGAAATGTAGCAAATAAATTGATATTTAAAAACTTTTTTTATTAATGAAATTAAATTTTATTAAAAGATATAATTTCACATTCATTTCAAGATCAAAACTGTTGAACAAATAACAGTTCTTATTTATTAACTAGAAGAATTAAAATGCGGTCCTAAATGTCCATTTATGGCACAATCATATACACGCACACCTGTTGGTAACAATTTAATGAAACTTGAAGAATGTTTAAAGAATTAATTAACTTCCTGAGAATAAAAAAAAAAAAAAAATCAAGAGATTTTTAACATTATCGATATACGTATCTGGGATTTTATCCGGCATATCATGCTTATTTCTGTTGTTCCTGACCGGTTTTTGGATTCTCTTCCATCCTTAGAGTAAGGCTAATTGTTGATTGAATCAACAAGTTTGGTGAGTGATAGAAACGTAAAGTTTGTGGTCGACCCTCTTGAATTTGATAGCTTTATTGTGACGATGGAAGAGAATCCGAAACTAGTCAGGAACAACAAACATAAGCATGGTACGATGGATAAAATTCCAGATATTATCCACATTGCGGACCCATCTACATATTTATTTATCAATATAGTTTGCAGCACATTAACATCTCCCATTCGACGAAGAAGATGGAACTTACTGCAGTTTCATTATATCTAATGCAAGCTTATCCGCACATTTGAATGCAGCCAACAGAAGCTTATTGTGCCATCCACGATAACCTCTAGTAGTTAAACCCTCCATCCCTAAGGAGTTTGAGGACTTACACTACCAGATCTTTTTGAGCTACCATCTCCAGGTCGCAAAGTATTAAAGGTCTCATACCTCAATTTAGTTGTTGCTGCGCAATTTAATAGCAGGTAGCGGGCCGTTTCCTCCTCCTCCTGACATAATCCGCATAAGGGTTCCACGCTTTCTCTATATGATATGACCCTAAGGGCCTACCTGTGCGATTCTTCCTGAACCTGCCGGACCCGTAAGTCGGTCCCACCCCAGAGAAATCTGGCTCCTACAAGAATAAGGGACATTTGGGTCCTTCGTTTACACAGCCCTGGATCATCCTGTGCTGTGTGTGGCACCTGGGCTCCCCCACCAGAGCTCTTCATACTTACCCCGCAAATCCACTCCCTAATCGCCGCACGAATCGCTCCGCTATTGATCCCCAGGACAGGCTCTGGACCGATGAACGGAGTATTTATCCCGTTCCTGGCCAGTTGGTCAGCCATCACATTACCAGGTGTCCAGGCACTCATATCAGCTGTACCTTGTTGTGCCTGGAGAGCCTCGACAATGCATCTCGACATTCCTTCACTAGGGATGAGGTGTTCTGTAAGCCTCTAGGGCTTTCAGTGCAGCCTGACTGTCCTAGTGTGACCTTCCCCTTTTGAGGCGTTTTAGTTTCTCTTACTTCTAATTACAGGAAATATTGTAATCATGTTAAATTTTTGAAATTGAGTTTTCACCGGAAATATCCGTTTTGAGGTCCCCTGAGTCCAAAAAAGTGATTTTTAGCAAATGGACTGTGTGGGTGTGTTTTTGTATGTGTGTGAACATAGCTCAAAAACAAAAAACCGTAGAAAGTTGAAACTTGATATTACGTTTAGGTATCACCATGGGATCTGACGGTGAGTTATCTGTCAAAATTCCTCAACAGGAAGTACCACTTTACTAGTTTTTTTTTTTACGTTTTTGCAATTTTCTCAAAAATGGCTCCGAAGATTTTCTTTAAACTTGCTATATCAACTACACATACCAAGAGCTACAACTTTTATTTGAAACATTTCTCCAGGAAAATTCATTTAAGGGCACTTCTGGGGAGGGGAGGGGTTAGGTTTTCATCTTAACTGCTATTTCAGTTTACTAGACAATTCCGTCATCTAAATAATGTAATTAGAATTAAATATGTTGTTGAAATTCCTAGTGTGAAAGAAATCGGTATAACCGGAATTGCTTTGTTTTCAACACTTTACTAAAGATTTTTTTTATTTTTCGCGATTTCTGAAAATAATGGGCTCCGAAGATTTGGAAACTTCGTATATAACTAAAATGCAAAGATCACGTTTATTTAACACATGCTCGGGGAAAATTCATTAAAGAGCACTTTTAGGGGAGGGGTGGGGACAGCTTCTCTAAATGCTATCATAGTTGATCACCACACAAAATTAATTAGAAATATAGATGGCAAAAGTCCAAGTTTTAAGAAAATTGTAAGCCGGAAGTGCGCTTATACTGAACAGCTTTTTCAGTTTTCGACGAATTTCGTTATATTTGGTACACAAACTATAACATTTGTCAATTATAATTTGAGAACAGGAGTAAGAGAAAGTTGTGTGAATGTTTCACACCAGATTTTCTTTCTTAGTAAATATTGAAAAAATTAGTTGTTTTTTTTCTGTTTGCTTTAATAATTGTATATTTAAAATAACAAATATCTCAGAATTAAAAAAAAAAAAAATTGACCAGAACATCTTGTTCTTTTTTAAATAATTTAAGTGTCACCCGTCAGTGGAATGGTATGATGGATGTACTACACAAAACCATACAGATTAACAAAAGCAATTCACCAACAATATTTATGGTAAGCTTTACCATGGGTCTGATTTACAGGGAGATAATCAACTTGCTTTTCAGAGAAGAGCAACATTAAACTTTCCTCTAAATTATCACTTAAGTATAATACATGGTTCTTCCATCTACGTTAATGTTAAAGAACACTGGAAGCATTGGTAGGGCCAAGGCTTTTGCCAGACGGCGATTTGAATAGGGGGGCGTGCGTTAAGCACGCCGCAGTTCCCACGCCGTTTACTAGGCGCGCCTTCCTACCTAGGCGCTACTAACTGTAGCTTCCACTTTCATCACGATGCTGGGTCAACACCGATTTTGCCCTCACGAGAATCGAACCCTAGCCACTAGACCAACGCGTGAGGACTGGTAGAATTCTAAATTTGAAGAAAATCGGTTAATCGGAAATGCATTCTTACAAAATTAATTTCTGAATATGCGGAATGTTCCCGAAAGCAGCTCCAATAGTTTTCTTTAAACTTCGTATACCATTTACGGAACCAAATATCTAATCTATTACTAATTTATCTTACTTCTAGTAAAAGGAAGTACTGTAATAGTGCCAAATTTTCTATATCGAGTTTTCACCGGAAATATCCGTTTTGAGGTCCGTTGAATCCAAAAAAAAGTGGTTTTTAGAAAATGGTCTGTGTGTTTGTGCTGTATGTGAAAAGAATAGCTTAAAAACGAAAAATTGTATCAAACTCGATATTCTGTTTAGATTTCACTATGGAATTCAACAGTAGGTCAGTCATCTGTCAAAATTCCTCAACCGGAAATACCACTTTACTGAATGTTTTTTTTTTCAACTTCTTGCGATTTTCTCAAAAATTGCTCCGACGATTTTCTTTCAGACTTTGTTTTATCAACTAACTATACAAAAATCTACAACTTTTATTTAAAACATTTCTTTGGGCAAATTCATTTAAGGGCACTTTTTGGGAAGTGGTGGGGGTAGATTTTCCTCTAAAGTGCTATTTCAGTTTACTATACAATTCTGTCATGTAAACAATATTAATTAGGATTAAATGTGTTGTTGAAATTCCGAGTTTGAAAAAAAAAATCGGATGACCGGAAGTGCGTTTTTACTTGAAATTTTTCAGTTTTCTGGTATTTTCTCGAAAACACCTCCAACGATTTTCTTTAAACTAAGTAATGTGAACTACACATATAAAGAGCTACAACTTTGATTTGAAACTTTTATCCTGGTAAAGTCATTTAAGTGGGCTTTTAGGGGAGGGGTAGGGTTGTTTTTCTCTAAAGTGCTATCATAGTTGATTATAACAATTCTACCAATAAATAGATGACCAAAATTCCGAATTTCAAGAAAATTATAGTAAACCGGAAGTGCACTTTTACTGAACAGTTTTTTTTTTTTAATTTTTTGCGATTTTCTCCATAAAAACACCGACGAATTTCATTAAATTTGGTATACTAACTATAAAATTTGTCAATTTATAGACAAAATTACAATTTTGTAAACTGGAGTAAGAGAAAGTTGTGTGAGTGTTTCACACCAGATTTTTTTTTTTTTTCACTTGAAACATTGTTAAAAAAAAAATTTATTTCAGAGTTCACTTAATATAATGTTAATGACGCTTGCTCAATATTATTGGACGCTATATTCTTGACTAGAAATTAATCACTTCAAATACTACTACCCTGCCATAGGTGCTACAAACTTTGACCTCCCACGTCTGAACTTATGTTAGGGCAAGTAATTAATAATTTCAAGTCAGAAAAAAATGTGTATATTAAGTGCAGTTAGTGAAATTCGTGAACATTTTGACATCAGATTTTTTTAAATAAATTACTTTCACTTCATGAAATTGTTTAAAATATAATTTAAATATTTCTGTTTCAAATAAACTATGTTTATTAGTGAAAATTCTTGAATGATGGGACAATTAGATATATTTATTACACTGATAGTTTGAGAGCGTTACGAAATAATCCAAATAATTTTATAATATAAATAAATATAAAGAGCATCTTTTAAATCACATAAGCAACCCAAAATGAGGTGACTAAACTTTATGCGGAGAGAGTAATATATTTCATAAAGAAAACGAAATCAGTTTTATATTTATTATATTTTTAATACTTATCTATTTAATTTATGGCCTGTATGTAGGAGTAGATAATTGAATAACATTTTGTAACAACTTCTAAAGCAAAAGTTTTTTTTATTTTATTATATGTTGAAGAGACCGTAGGCGACAAGCTATCCCGGAAGTGTAGACGGACTTATCCCAGTTAAAGGATAACACTTCCTTAGTTTTAAAGTTGTTATACCGGCCACTGGACAGCAGTTAGAAAAAGGTGGGAATGTAAGAGCGAGCGGCGATGCAAATAAATATACGGTATATATGTGTGTATGTATGCGCACGCGTACTCAGATCCAGGTGGTGCATGCGCGTTTGTATATTATTTGGCGGGAGAAAGTGGAAGCCTGACCGTATACAAAAGGTCAGAAATGGTGGCGTGCCAACCAAGGACGCGCCTTTGCTCACCTCACATCAACGGACCACGTAACAAGTGGCAAACAGCCATGCTTGGTTACTTGCTCTCCACACTGTCATGTAACAATGTAGCAGCCGCTAAGCCGCTTTTAAATATTTTCCTAACTTGGTCTTTATTTATCGCTTATTATTTAAATAATTTCTACTCATACAACTATAACGTTAAATTTAGCTAAAACTAACTCATAGTTATTTATTAACCTTCATGCTTATTATAAGAAAGATCATTCTACTTGCTCTCTTACTCCTAGTAAGAGGAAGTATTGTAAGCGTGTCAAATTTTCGATATCGAGTTTTCCACCGGAAATATCCGTTTTGGGGTCCCCTGAGTCCAAAAATGTGGTTTTTAGCAAATGGTCTGTGTGTGTCTGTGGGTGTGTGTGTCTGTCTGACTGTGTATGTGTATGTATGTGAACAGCATAGCTCAAAAACGAAAAATCGTAGAAAGTTCAAACTTGATATTAGGTTTAGGTATCACCATGGGATCTGACGGTGCGTTAGGTGTCAATATTCCTCAACCGGAAGTACCACTTTACTAGTTGTTTTTTTTACGTTTTTGCAATTTTCTCAAAAATGGCTCCGAAGATTTTCTTTAAACTTTATATATCAACTACACATACAAAGAGCTACAACTTTTATTTGAAACATTTCTCCAGGAAAATTCATTTAAGGGCACTTCTGGGGGAGGGGTGGGGTTAGGTTTTCATCTTAACTGCTGTTTCAGTATATTAGACAATGCTGTCATCTAAATAATGTTAATTAGAATTAAATATGTTGTTGAAATTCCGAGTTTGAAAAAAAATAGATAACCGGAAGTGCGTTTTTACTGAAATATAATTTTCAGTTTTCTGGTATTTCTCGAAAATGGCTCCAACGATTTTCTTTAAACCAGCGTTGTTAACTATACATATAAAGAGCTACAACTTTTATTTGAAACTTTTTCCCTGATAAATTCATTGAAGGGGACTTTTGGGGGAGGGGGGTTATGTTTTTCTTTAAAATGCTATCACAGTTGATTATACAATTCTGTCATCCAAATGAAAGTAACTAGAAATTCCTCTAGGACCCAAATCCGAGTTACAAGGAAATTAGTAAAACGGACCAGTTTTACTGGACCGTGTTCACTTCTTTCGACGAATTTCATTAAATTTGGTACACTAAACTACAAAATTTTGGTCAATTATAATTTGAGTACATGGAGTAAGAGAAAGTTGTGTGGTGTTTCCCACAGATTTTTTCGCTTAGATTTGTATTTTACAAAGGATAATTATTAAATGAATGATAATAATTATTTTGTTTTTGTGTTTTTTTAAGGCGCGTCAACATCTATGATCTTGGCGTCCGGGGAAGCTTTCTCAGTGCACTGCCGGTCTCTGTACAGGTTCTGTCCTCACAGACAACAGTGAAGATCAACGGACAGTGAGTTGTAAGAGCTCATAAGAAGGAAAAAAAAACTAAGGGTAGCAATGGACTCGAACTCGGAACTTCCGCATGGTTGTCCAGCTATCCCTTCCCGCATGGCTATCCCTTCCCTTAATTATTATTATCATGTGTTATATACTAAAAATCTGGTGTCAAACCTTAGACGATTTTCTGTTACTGTAAATCTTACGGTTAATTGAATTTTTTTTAAAAAAAGCTTGTAATATTTACTAAATACTTTGATATCCCTCAATAGTGGACATCATGAAAAGTATGTCAGTTTAAGAAGTCAACCTAACATCATATCTTTCGCATTTTGGCACGAAGATTTCTCGGTCAAAATCCAACAACCGGAAGTGCGGCCTTTACTGAATGGGACTTTTGTTTTCGTTTTAATGATTTCCTTCAAAATGGCACCTCAAATGATTTTTTTAGATTGCGCATCATTCCAACACATAAATACGTATCATTTTTATTTGAACGATTTTCCAATAAAAAAGGCTTTTGGAATCTGGAAAGAGAATAAACTATAAATTTGCTAAGGATAAAAGATTTCACATATTTAGAAGCGGTTGTTACCAAGCAAAATGAGGTTAGCTCTGACATTATTAAGGCGAGGATCGCAGCAGCAGGCAATAGATGCTATTTCGCGATTCACAATATGTTGTGCTTTAAAACGTTATCTACACGGGCAAAGCTGCTGGTATATAAGACGATGATAAGACCAGTAGTTACTTATGCAAGTGAGACGTGGGTATTGACCAGGGAAGATGAGCGGGCTCTGAATGTCTGCGAGAGGAAGATCCTCAGAAAGATTCACGGACCAGTGAAGAAGCGAGATAGGTGGAGGATTAGGTCGAATGTAGAGTTAAAAGATCTATACCAGGAACCGGACCTCTTAGATGGTTGGGTCATGTGGAGCGAATGGAGCCAGAATGCTTGCCCAGTAGGATGCGTTATGGCACTCCCAGGGGTTCGATGATGTGGAGGCGGACCTGAGGAGCATGGGCATGCGTAGATGGCGTCTGAGAGCCCATGATCGAGAGGAATGGAGGAAACTAGTTGAGGAGGCCCAGGTCCTTTCAGGACTGTAGCGCCCTAGAAAGAAAGAGAGAAAGATCTGAAAAGAGAATTTCGGAGGCTGCTGCAGCGTTGTTAAAACTTTCTTCATTTACAATTTATGGGTCTATCATCTAATATTTAAGATACATTAAAAGCCATGCCTAGAATTCCAATTTGATTAATTAGTTAGCCCGGAAATGCAACCCAACAGAATGGCATTGAGTTTTTTGAATGTTCTCTCGAAAAGCGGTCCATCGATTTTCTTCACAATATGTTGCGCTTTAAAACGTTATCTACACGGGCAAAGCTGCTAGTATATGAGACGGTGATAAGACCAGTAGTTACTCATGCAAGTGAGACGTGGGTATTGACCAGGGAAGTTGAACGGGCTCTGAATGTCTGGGAGAGGAAGATCCACAGAAAGATTCACGGACCAGTGAAGAAGCGATGTAGAGTTAAAAGATCTATACCAGGAACCGGACCTCTTAGCTTACAATTAAGAAGCAAGGACGCCTTAGGTGGTTGGGTCAGGTGGAGCGGATGAAGCCAGAGTACGCTTGCCCAGTAGGATGCGTTATCGCATTCCCGTGGGTCGACATCATCGAGGGAGGAGGCCTCGATGAGATGGTTCGATGATGTGGAGGCGGACCTGAGGAGCAAGGGCGTGCGTAGATGGCGTTAGAGAGCCCATGATCGAATGGAATGGACATCACTAGTTGAGGAGGCCCAGGTGCTTTCAGGACTGTAGCGTCCTAGAAAGAAAGAACGAAAGAAAGATCTGGAAAGAGAATTCCGGAGGCTGCTGCAGTGTTGTTAAAGCTTTCTTCATTTAAAATGTATGAGTCTATCATCTAATATTTAAGATACATTAAAAGTCATGCCTAGAATTCACATCACAGATATAAACTTATCACTTTTATCTGAAATATTTTACCAGAAAAAAATTGATTTTAAGGTGTTCTGGGTAATCTGTGACATTAAATTTCAAATGTTATTTCAATGTAATCATTAACATCTGCCATGATGGCTAACCAACATCCCCCCCCCCCATTGCCACTAGATTCATATAATGGCAAGAAATTCTGTGTAAAAATTCCAAGTTTAAACAAGAATTTCTCAATATTATAGTTGTATTAACCGCATTAAGACCAAGTATGCAAATATTTCAGACCAGATTTTTTTTTTATTTAAATCAATAACTATCTATGGAAATATTTGCGGAATTCAATATAAACATAATATTGCATAATACTGCCATATACGTATAAAAATAAACACATGCTATCAGAAAATCCTGTGCAACATAAAATAAATTTTTATGTTTTTAAATTATTTACAAAAGAACCTTGAAATTTATTTCGATAAAAAAGTTCTACATTTAAAAGATTCCATTTAAATCTGAAAAAAATTAAATATGCATAAGTTGCTTAATAAGAAAACAAGTTAAATTTAATTAGTTTTTTTTTTCTAAATATATAACACCATATTTCACGAAAATGTCAAACATTGAAAAAGTGTTTTGGTTTTTCTAATGAATTACAAAATTATAATAAATAATTTTTATTTTTAAGTTTTATAATTTAAACCGCACAGATAAAATATCTAATGAAAAGTCAAGAAAATTAACACGTTTACACCCAAACAGAAAATTTGAATTCGAAATTGGTTACACAAATACAAATAAATGTAGTTATTAATATAAGTAACTGGGGGGTTCGACTATCTCCGTAAATGTTCGGCACTCATTCGGAAAGATGTCATTACGATTTTTATCAAATAACCTCCCAAAAAAAACATTTTCAATGTTAAAATATATATTAATTTAGTGTCTCACAATTTTTTTTTACAATTCTTTTTCTATAGATTAATATATAATAATCATCGAAATAAAATTGTTTCGATATTCAAAATTTAATCACTCTGAAAACTATAATTAGTTCCAGCTGTTTCAAGTAGAAGTTATTTCGTATCATAAGAAAAACCCTATAAAAAAAAAAACATTTCTTTCTTATGGTCTCTGGGATTTTATCCGTCATAGCATGCATATATTTGATGTTACTGACCGGTTCCGGATTTTCATCTAACTTCGGAGTAAAGTTATCAAGTTCGTGTAGAGAGTTTTTTGTTACACAGTACACTTGGTGATTGTCAATGAAACTTGAGGCTCAAAGAGTTGAGAAATCAACTCTCTAGTCGAACTTGATTTGATAACTTTACTATGACGAAGGATGAAAATCCAAAACCAATCAGGGACATCACAAATATGCATGCTACGTCGGATAAAATACCAGATATTATCCAGCTTTGCGCATCCATCTACATACGAGTATTCAACATTTCTTATAGCCCTATGAAATCTTAAAAAAAACCACATTAAATTCTTTATGATTTCTTCAATTTTATGATAATATTGTGAAAAAGCACAATTTGGATTTTGTGTTTTCAACTACTCATCTTTAGGAAAATAGATCAGAACTTTTTTTTTTATAAATGGTTTTTTAAACTTGTCTCGAAAAGAAAGTATGACCAATTGTATAGTTGTAAAGTTCGCAACTCTACAATGTAATAAAAGTAGACAAGAAGCGCTCTAAATATATCACGTGTTATTATTGTAACCGATTATTTTTTATTTTATTTCAAGACGTTGCCGGCCACAAAAATCGCATTGTGGGCCGCATGCGTCACGTGAAATGGAATACTTTTGTTTGCTTTGTTGAGGAAACGAAGCTGGGAGCTTCAAAATGCCAGCTCTAGCAGCGCATGACACCAACAAGTTCTTGCCTCCTTCCTTCTGTCACGCCCAATGCTCAGGTCTACTACAGTCTGTAAGTTAGCAAATGTTGCATAAAAGCCTGGCAAATTCAGAGCTTCAGATTGTTCAAAAACAGCATTTGTACAGTCTGAAATCTACATTCAAAAATGTATCAAGTAACTAATCAGGAAACCTCGACAAAACGACATTCAAGAGAAGTCTTGATATATCTCTCAAGAAGTTACTTCAAGCATCTGCTTGTTACACAAGCAATCAACTTCATTTAGCTGTTTGCCAAAAACACTTTTACAGGCCAGAGTTTTCATAATATCAACCTAGCATTCATAACTTTCAACACCCTATATTTCAACACGCCAAGGATGATGGCAAATGGAATTTAATCAATATATACCAAAATAGGTAAAATTTAAAGCAATCTAATGCAGGTTATAGTAATATTTATTCAATAAATTGTACAAATTAAAAATCTAACACTTAAGAATATTTACTTAGAAACAAAAAAAAAATTCGAATTTATTCTATCTTAATATTAATAATAATAATTTAATGGTTTTATAGAAATGTAGTGGAAGAAAGAAATGAAAGAAAATAAGAATTTTGAAAATAGTTTAGTAAAATAATATTGTGATTTAGCTAGTTCAAATAGTGTATTTTAGTGAAGGGGAAAGAGCCAGAGACTATAATTTAGGTCAATGGTACTGAAGAGACAAAGGGACAAGTAACAGTTAGGATAAGACAATACACTCCCTCCAGACAGACACATCAGCATTATTTGAAAAGATTTGTACTAACAAGAGAAGGCATTCTTTCAAGACAATCTGCATTCTGCTTTCAAACAAGAACAGTCTGAAACAGACATTCTACTAGAACACTTGCTCAGGAATTGCTATCTTAGCATCAGTGCCAGTCATAAGTAAATTAATAAGCATATGCCTGTGATATTGTAAAGTACTTAAATTTACTTAGAGAATATATCTATTTTGAAAATAGTGTGATCTCTTGATTATTTCTGATACTTCTCTCTTAAACGTATATATACTCACAAGCCTTTACAAAACCGCTCACGCCACAAGCTACCACAAATACACCATCACCAATTACATTTCACAAACCTTTCGTTTCATATTATTTGCAAGATTTTTTTCAATATATTACTGATGCAGAGAAATATATGCTGCCCGGATGTTCCTCTATTTACTTGCTTTTAGACTTTGAATGGACATGATTTAATACAGAAAGAGACTTTACCAAGAATGGGTGTACGGACAAATCGTTAACAACAAGATTAATTTTTTTATAGAATGCTATTTCCATATTTCCAACATTGTGCTTTCAAGGCAACATTCTGTGGCTCTTTCATTCTGTGACAATCGATGAACGGATTCAGCATATCCACACATTTTTATGCCTAAACTGTTTTCAATTCCAGATTAATAAATTGCGTTTCTAAATTTTCTAATTGCATCCAATTAAGGAAACCTTTTGTAAAAATGCCTAAATCCGAATAAATCCGGTGTTAAAGTATCCGCATAAATGTTGTAATTTTTCAATTCTTTTAAAAAATCAATTGCATTTTATTCAAATAAAAAAAATAAAAAAGTTATGATAAAATAATATATTAAATTTTGCCAGATTTGCTATCTCTCAGAAATATCCAATTTAATTTTAAAAACTAATTTCATAAGTCCAAATTATTTCAATCGTTTTCCCACGTCCTTGCAGTTTTTTTATTGTATTACATTCTGAATGAAGTTGCAAATAAAAAACAAATACAGATATATAGAATTCTTTTGGGTACTGTCAAAAATCATTCGATCCATTTATTTGCCATTCCTGACTACACACTGTAACTTATAATCTTCCTTTTAGCGTCTTACCACGTATACCAACTCATTGCTTCCTAAGGCATTCTTTTGTTCTTCCATTCTTGACACATCGCTTCATACATGAAAATGTTCTGGTCTTTATTATTCTATCGTATTGTCATTATCCGTCTACAATATGTAGTAGAACTTCAATTCTACTTTTTGATTCTTTCTGGTCATACATCCCCTCTTATTGTTTTGTTCATTGTAATAGTACTACAAAGATACATCATTCAGCAGCACGCTCAAATTTCTTCAGGAGAGGGGATGATGTAATAGTACCGCAAAGATACAGCAGAGAGAAGAGAGGCCCTCTCTGTTTAACAGAGACTACTCTCTTACTTAGACAGGCTAGATGGGAGAACCTGTGTATATAAGCCAGTGGGAATCTATCTAGTGGATATCTATCAGATACAACCATACAACAGTACATCGCATCGTGTCATATCTTTACATCGCATCGTTCATTCATTCTATCATTTTCATTATAAAATCGAGTGCAGTTAGTGTAAACTTAGCTACATTATATTAGTGTCTTCATATCTCGTTCATTTAATCAAATCTAATTTCTCTCCTCAACAACCCCATTATATTTCATCGAGCTGTTTCAGCTTCTTCTCTCGAATTTAAAATTAAGTACCAGCTTTTTGGTGCTCTACTTTCTACAGATCTCATTAAATTTCTTTTATGTATTGACAATTTACGAGGAATAATTCTTCAAGTCCTAGTATTCACATTCTTGCAGAATATAATTTTAAATCATTAACATGTAAATTAGCAAAATCAATTTATTAAAGTACATTGAAAAATATGTTGTTTTTATTTACATCTCCAGATGTATATTATTTACTTCATTTTTCATTTACACACTTTCTCGGTAAGACATAATCGTTTAATGAAATATATAAATAATTTTATTTACTTCCTTACTTGGGTATATGAAATGTGGACGTTTAAAATGTCTTCACTTCTTCAAAATGTTCACTAATTATGTAATAATTTCATACATAAATTATATATATATATACATACATGCACTATTTTTATTTTATTTAATTTATTTAAAAAATAAAGTAATTTATTAGAATGTTTTTTTCTAACTACTTATTGATTATTACGTGTTAACATTATTGCAATTGAGATGGAAAAAAGAACCAATATCTCTTGTTCCTCTCGCTCTATCTAATAAATATTCCTTCACTGGCCGAACAATGGAAAAAAAAAAAATCTGGTGTGCAACACTCACATAACTTTCTCTTACTCCAGTTCTCAAAAATTATAATTGACAAATTTTATAGTTTGTGTACCAAATTTAATGAAAATCGTCGAAAACCGAAAAAAAAAACTGTTCAGTAAAAGCGCACTTCCGGTTTACTAATTTTCTTGAAACTCGGATTATGTCCATGTATTTATTTCTAATTAATTTTGTTTGGATGATAGAATTCTATAATCCAACTATGATAGCACTTTAGAGAAAATCATAACCCCCATCCCTCCTCCAAAAGTGCCCTTAAATGAATTTTCCCAGTGAAATGTTTTATATAAAAATTATAGATCATTGTATGTTTAGTTTATATAAGAAGTTTCCAGAAAATCGTCGGAGAAATTTTTGAGAAAATAGTGAAAAAGTGAAAAAAAAAAAAATCATTTAGTAATGTGATAATGAAAAACGCATTTCCGGTTATCCGATTTTTTTGAAACTCGGAATTTCAACAACATATTCAATTCTAATTAACATTATTTAGATGATAGAATGGTTTAATAAACTTAAATAATACTTTAGATGAAAACCTAACCCCTCCCCCAACCACCCCATAATTGCCCTTAAATGAATTTTCCCAGAGAAATATTTCAAATAAAAATTTTGTAGCTTTTTGTATGTGTAGTTAGTATACCAAGTTTGAAGAAAATCGTCGGAGCCATTTTTGAGAAAAACGCAAAAAATAAAAACAAGTAAAGTGGTAACTTCCGGTTGAGGAATTTTGACAGATGATTCACTGTCAGATCCCATGGTGATGCCTAAACGAAATATCAAGTTTCAACTTTTTACGGCTTTTCGTTTTTGAGTTATACTGTTCACATACACACACACACTCAGAAAATTTGCTAAAAACCACTTTTTTGGACTCAGGCGACCTCTCAAAACGGATATTTCCGGTGAAAACTTGATATTGAAAATTTGACACGATTACAATACCTTCCTCTTATTAGGGGAGTAAGAGAAAGTAAAAACAAACTAATAATCCAATAATGAGTTAATGCAACACTAAACACACTTTAAGAATCATCAGCAATGGACAAACATAGCACATGTATGCCCCTATTTATTATATAATATCATGTCTATTTCTAACTGTAAACAATGTAAGAAACAATTGGCACTGATAATGTTTGCCAATTTGGCACATAACCAAGTTTTATAAAAAAAAACTGTTTGAAATATGATTTTTGATATTATGGCAGATGATAGGTGGTTTGTAAGTTGACAATTAATTTTTTTTTTTTTACTTATTATTTGATCAACAAATTTATAATGCTGAACAAATCCTAACAATCATGTCTGTTGATTAAAAATCTATCCTCTCTGTTTGATTTTGTTTAATTATTTTCGTATTGCTAGTAAAAAGAAAATTTTTTCGTGATTGTATCAAATTTTATGTTTCCGGAAATGTTTTTTAGCGCTTCATCTGTTTGTGTGTTTGTATGTGTATTACGGAAATATAAACAAAAATAACTCGAAAACGGAAAAATTATAGGAACCTCAAAATTTTATATTCCGATTGGGTATTACCACGAGATCTGACGAGAATGTTTTTTGTCATAATCCGTTTACAGGAAGTGCAATTTACCGATTACTTTTTTTTCAATATTTAGCAATTTTGTCGCCATTCAATATTTAGCAATTTTGTTATAAAAGATTGTGTGCATAAAAACAGTATTATTTAAAAATAATTATAAATAAAGCTTTATACTTTATTTTCTACCAATTTCACCTATCTTTCAGCAAGCATTTGTAACGGCAAGAGAGTGAACACAAGCCCGACCGAGAGAAAACAGACTCTCTCTGGTACTCTCTGACTTAAGCAGGCCACAGTGGGGAGAACCTGTATATAAGCCAGTGAGAGATCTAGACATGGACCTATCAGATTCAACCACATACATCAGATCGTGTCATAACTCTACCCCCACCATTTTATCTATAAAATCATTACAAGTCCAGTGCAGTTTGTGTAAGCATATATATAACAGTGTCTTCATATCTCGTCTAATTAATCAATCCCAATTTCTCTCCTCATCAACCTCCATTATACATTATTCAATTTGTTAACGGTACACTCGTTTGTTTTTGAGGTAAATAAAAACTCCTCGCATCTTAATCCCATTGCTTCATAATTTTTAAAGTGTCGTGTGATACCATATTGGCTAAAGGCAGTGTGAGGCAAAACACTTACCCGCTCCATTTCTGCTAATTTTACCTAAAATCAAACGCGAACAATGCCCGGAAGCTACATAAGTTATTGAATAGCTTTATTTCGGTTAAAATTAAAAAGGGGATACCTTACTTTTTAAGTACTTCATAAACTCTATCCAACTGTCCAGAGACAACAGCTCTCTGCCATCTGAAACAAGTTTAAAATTCAAAATATCTTCAAAAATTCCACCCAAGCCAAACTGAATGTGGCTAACCACTATTTGGGTGGGTTATATGGACTTACGCAGTTTTCATCAGTATTTTTTTCAAAACCGATTATCTTTTGGATTTTAGTGCAAATTTTTGCACAAATAGATGTGCTGTTTGTAGATGAGGAACTGATCTTGTCTTAAATTCCGGATAGCCAGCTTACTGAGATGGGAGACTCATCGACAACCAAAAGAACGACCTAAACCTGGCTCATCTTAAAGGAGTATCCCCCCCCACTTTTGATACGTTTAAACCAAAACGCTGCCGTAATTCAGCTCTTCCACCAATTCTCCAATTTCCGAGGCTGCAAGATCCCCATACAACATTTAAACGTTCTGAGCTAAACAAACGATACAAACTTCTAGCTAGACTACTTGACAAACGCTCAAAACTAACACTGTAGAATAAACGACGATTGTATACTTCTCTACTTGCACCAATATGGGACTTATGGATTTGAGCTTTACGGAACGGCGAAAAAATCCAGTATCAATAGACTACTAACACTTCAGTCTAAAATACTCCGCCGCTTATTAAACGCTCCCTTTCATGTAAGCAATCATACTATACTTACAGATCTCAACGTGCCAAAACTCGCTACAATAAATTTTATCAAACTTAACATCACACCCTAATGCTTTAGCAGCTAACCTCTTCTCAACAACACTCCCCTCCCAGACGGCTGAGGCGCCGTTGGCTCCGCGACCAACTGGTTGACTAAAATGGGATTCATCGCTGGGGTTCACTACTGTCACGCCACATATATATACATATATCTTTTTTACTTATTGTACCAGTTCGTGCAGTTGTAAATGTTCAATAAAAAAAGTTATTAAAAAAAAATATATCTGACTTCACAGGCGCCACGATAACCAAGTGGTTTAGTGGCGCGGACCACTGAGATGTTTTATGGTAACGGTCTTTGGCCTTGAATTTTAATTGAGTATTAAATATGAGTAAAATGTAGGAAACTAGTCACCGTCCACGATACCTGAGATAGATAGTTGGAGTAAAGTTGCTGAAAAATTAGGTAATTACTTTACTTTTATTCGACTTCAAAAGTCAGCATTGTTTTCAAGCACAAAAACTTTTATAACAAGTATGAGTAATCACTTTCATTTGAAACAATTTTTCCGTTTCATTTGGAAACTGTAGTTTGTAAGGTGGGATTAGAAAATCGCCTCTGATGTTCCCTGGATATCATAGAATGTAAAATTTAGTTGGTAATTTAGTCTCATTTAAATTAATAAACAGACCTGATAATAGAAACTGAAACCATCAAAACCATCAGAAACCGCTGGTTTATATCTATGATGTCATTATATCTGTATATATTTACAGAATATTGTCAAGCTATACAGAACCTATATATATATATATAAACAAGCTTGTCCTTACTTAGTTTTTCTCTCTCTTTCTAGTTGGCGAAACTGTAAGAGAATTTAAAATAGTAACCAAACTACTGTTTTTTTTTAATTTTATTATCACTATTAAAATCACCATATGATGAATAATTTCATTTTAAAAATCGTTTTTATTTAAGTAAACTAAGTACTTTATATGATAAGTTTACCGCTTTATATACATAGATATAATGAATACGTTTTAGTCCTACTAAGTTATTACTACGTTATGTATACCAGTTGTATCAATTATTACAATTTCATAATCTTATCTCAAATATTATTCACTCATATTTATATGTATAATAAGTTATATAAATAAATATTTATTTTTATGCACGATTAGTATATATATATTTATATTTAATACAGTATTTTAGCTGTAATAGGTTTCTTTTAAGAACAAATGGATTCGTTCTTCTTTTTCTATGTGAGGACACGTATCAAATAAAAATAAGACGAAACTCTTTTAATTAAGTCAAACAACTTCCCCTGTAAAAAAAAAAACAAAAAAAAAACAGAAGGAATGGATGAAAAAGAGAGAAAACCATGGTTACTTTGCTATAATAAAAAGAACACAGAGACACTTACAAAATCTTGACAAAAGAAAAACTAAAGAACTATCATGAAACGGATAGAAAAATGTTCCAAAATGCTTTCCATACTACAAGACAAAGTTTCCATTACAAAAAAAATAAGGCCTAAAATTAGGTAGAACAGACTATTCAGACATTAATTACAATGCGACAAGGAAAGGGAATAGCTAAGTGGTTAGCGGATTGGATTCCCACGCGGAGGACCCGGATTCGAGTCCAGGTGTGCTGCCCTTAGATTTTTTCTTCCTAGGAGCCTCTACAGCTCGAGGTCCGGTGATGGACAGCGTCGTCTGTAATAAGAGAACACTGTCCGGAGGCCGGCAGTGCACTCAGAAGGCTCCGGGCGTCAATTACCATAGATGTTGACGCGCCTTAAATAAATAAAAAAAGTAAACGCGACATATAAGACTAAATTCAGTGTAAAAAATAAAAAAAAAAAGCGGAAGTGTGCACTTGTAGAAATTTGACTTTTATTGGATGTTCAATAAATATTAAGGACACTAAAGTCTTTGTTCAGTTAAACAATTATAAAGAACATATAGTAACGTTTTCCCCTCTAAACTAGCTACTGCAACTAGTTTTAAGTGGGTTCGTTTAGATAAAATACTCTAAACTTAAATAAGAAAAACACCAATTTATTGTTTTACACATTAAATTATAAATACAGCACTAAATAATAATTAATTCACAGTTTAAACCACAAAAGTTCACTTTGTTCACTTTTTATACACTTATCACCAGTGGCGGCTACTGGTATTCGCGATTGCGCGACTGAACCTCCCAGCTATTTGAAAAAAAATAAAAAATAAAAAGTAACAAATTATCATATGTTTATTACTTTCTCTTATTTTTATTTCGTATTTCAATTTCAAAAAATTATTTTCATTTTTATTTATGTTAGTTTCAAACATTGGTCACAGTAAAAATTGTATATTTTGCCTGATATCAAATTTCAATCAAATCCATGTAAATAAATGATGTGAAAAAAATAATTTGTTTGTCAAATCCGAGGAGAATCCAAGCTTAGTTCATAGCTAGTTGTAGTTGAACGAACTTACCCGATCTTATCCGAAGTTAGTTGCACATTCGATATTGCACTGTAACGGCCGCTCGTTATTTCGTTATTTTTTTGTGGTGCGATGGAACTTGGCTCCTGGCTTACTTCACGTTATTTATCTAGCCAAGTTATTTTTTATTCTTCAAGTTATTTGAAAAAAAAATGTTGAACCTCCACATATCCAAGTCACGAGCCGCCTCTGCTTATCACAAACGTACACTTAGTTTGTAACAAGAAAACTCTCTCAACTCTCTGTGGTCCCACTATTTATACCGGTGGAGAAGTGTCTGTAATGTTCTCAATTCTTCCAGAAAGAACTAGAGCGCTTCCCAGCGGCTATTAAGAGAACTTGAGGTATATGCTTTCTTTCCTAGATGGTACCACTGGCTGCGTTACAATATCGTAAGAAAGGTAATAAAAATTAATAAAGTGGAAGATTTCATAAACAAATACGATGGAATCCATCTGAGTAGAACATAATTGTATCTGCTCTGAGTTAAGAGCGAAACAGAAAAACAACAACAAGAGAATGGAATGAGAAGACATAGACCCCGTCACCCAAACCATGCGAGCTGGCAAGGCAGGGGAAATGTGGCCACTCCCATTAGGCCCATCTCTAAACTATTTTTAAACTAACAATTACTTTTCCTACCAGTGTTGGTTTAAAATCCATTTCAGAAACGACCTTTGAAAAAGTCATTGCAATACAGGTGAAACCATTGGTTTACTTCAAACCAATGATGCGAATCCCACAAGACCCAAATATTTAACAATGACTGCGAAAGGCTGAAAGATCGCTACATTTTAATTTAATATAAAAATACAGAGTAAAACTGACAATTCAAATGTTACAACACATTTTTAATATTTAAAATACATTTAATTAAATAAATAATTGTTAAGGAATTCCAAAGCTTCTCATGGAATTATAAACTTTTATTTTTAAAATGAAATGATATAATGACGATTGTAAATATTGAGCAATGCTGACGAAGAATATTCGACTTAATATTCTTAATAATTTATTTCATTTCGAATAGATTAAACTAAACTTATAAGAGACCAAGTATCACACATCTACTGTTAAGTAAATTTAAGTAGAAAAAAAAAAAGTGTTAACGACATCTTGTATTTTATCCGTCGTAGCATGCATATTGATTTTGTTCCTGACCGGATTTTGTTTCGGATTTTCATCCATCGTCAGAGCAAATTCATGAAGATCGTGTACAGAGTTCATTTCAACCTAATGTTTCTGTTGCACTCACACTTATTGGTTCTAAATATGTGAGGAGGTTATGTTCGTAACCTTGTATATGCACATAACCTACCTTATAATCTTCTCACATACATAGAACCAACAAGTGTGAGTGTAACAGAAACATTATGCTGAAATGAACTCTCTAGACGAACTTGGTGTATTTGCTCTGACAATGGATGAAAATCCGAAACCGGTCAATGCATAAAATCAGTATACATGCTACGGCGGATAAAATACCAGATGTTATCCAGCATTGCAGACCACCCACATTTTCAACAATTGTTAACGACATTTAACGGCTATAACTGAGTACATGTTTGGACATTCCTAAATAAAATAGTGTAGAAATATTGTCAAATTACAAATAGGAGAAATATATTGGTAAAAAAAAAAAAAAATACGTCCCTTGCATACATGCTTAAAAAAACAAGTGCGATCATTGTTCATGTGGTCCTCACGCGTTGGTCTAATGGCCTTCGCCCGGAAGGAATTCTCCATTGGTAAAATCGCATATTATATTATTTCCAGCTGGAAAGGAGAAAGTGAAACTTAAATGAATTTAAGGAAATGGAAATTGTTGAACAATTAGCACATTTCTAAATGGAATATGTCTCTTACAAAAGAAATCGGGCGCAAATGATTATTATTATTCGCAGAAGGGGAGGGCAAACCCTACGCTATCCAAAGCCTCCCAGGCCCCATATAGCTACCCCTAAAGAATAACAACCACTAAGACTAGAATGAAAATCCAGGCCCAGGTTTTAACCATCTAAGTTTCACCACAGACCGAACAAATCGGACCAAAACCTTAAAAGGACACAGCTTAAGATCCTCTACCGATATCCTACTCCGGCCGAAGTTCCTAAACCTAATCTCCTCACAACCCAAACAATTCGTCATCAGATGCATGGGTGTTTCCTCCTCAGTCTCACAAACTCTACAAAAGGGGTCAGGCACGAGTCCCATTATATAGAGATGTCTCCTTAAACCACAATGCCCAGTGAGGAATCCAACCAGATGCCTGAGGGAGGTCCGTGAAAGACATCGGACCCCGCTACTCAAAGCTCCGTCCGGGCCCCCAATGAGCATTTTAGACTGCCGACAACCCACTGCACTCATCCATAAGGATGAGTGCTGTGAGGTCATCCACGTCTGAAAGCCCGACAAACATGTGCCAGAAGACACACCAACAGCAGGCTCTGGACCAATGAAAGGGAGAGAGGCACCTAATTTGGCAAACCTATCCACCTCCTCATTCCCAAAGATTCCCATATGACCTGGAACCCAGACCAGAAGCACATCCTTTAATGAAGAAAGATCTTGCAGTCTTTTAGAACATTCCAACACCAATCTGGAAGTGAAGACACATGAATTAAGCGCCTTCAACGCAGCCTGGCTGTCCGAGCAGATACAAACACCTTGGGCGCAAATGATAAAGGAACGTCCTTTTGTAGAAGTTTCGAATAATGGAAAATACCGCAAATTTTGCTGCAACATTCATTATACTAGTATGAAAAATATGGCCTGTAGTTTTTAATTTTTTACTTCCTCTTACTCCTAGTAAGAGGAAATATTGTATAGTGTCAAATTTTCCATATCGAGTTTTCACAGGAAATATCCGTTTTGAGGTCTCTGAGACCAAAAAAGTGGTTTTTAGCAAATGGCCTTTGTGTGTGTGTGTGTGTGAACAGCATAGCTCAAAAACGAAAACCGTAGAAAATTGAAACTTGATATTACGTTTAGGTATCACCATAGGATCTGATCCTACGTTATCTGTCAAAATTCCTCAGCCCGAAGTACCACTTTACTAGTTTTTTTTTTACTTTTTTGCAATTTTCTCAATTACAGCTCCGACGATTTTCTTCAAATTTGGTATATCAACTACATATACAAAGAGCTACAACTTTTATTTGAAACATTTCTCTGGAAAAATTCATTTAAGGATAGTTATGGGCGAGGGGTGGGGTTAGGTTTTCAGCTAAAGTGCTATTTCAATTTATTAGACAATTCTATCATCTAAATAATGTTAATTATAATCAAATAATGTTTGTTGAAATTCTGAGTTTGAAAAAAATCGGATAACCGATGATTTTTTTCAACTTTTTCGCGATTTTCTCAAAAATTGCTCCCACGATTTTCTTGAAACTTCCTATATAAACTAAACATACAATGATCTACAACTTTAATTTAAAATTTGTCTGCTAAAATTCATTTGGGCACTTTTAGGGAGGGGTGCGGTCATATTTTTCATGTAAAGTTGATTATACTATCATAGTTCATTATACAATTCTACCATCCAAACAAAATTATTAGAAATAAATAGATTGCCAAAATTCTGAGTTTCAAGAAAATAGTAAACCGGAAGTGCGCTTTTACTGAATAGTTTTTTCAGTTTTCGACGAATTTCATTAAATTTGGTACACAAACAATAAAATTTGTCAATTATAATTTTGAGAACTGGAGTAAGAAGAAAGTTGTGTGAGTGTTTCACACCAGATTTTTTTAATTTAAGGCGCATCAACATGTATGGTCACTGACGCCCGGAGCATTCTCAGTGCATTGCCGGCATACGGACAGTGTTCTCTCGATACAGACAACACTGCCCACATCACTGGACAGTGAGCTGTAGAGGTTCCTAGGAAGAAAAAAATCTAAGAGTAGCACAGCTGGACTCGAACCAGGGTCCTTCCGCATGGGAGTCCAGTACGCTAACCACTTAGCTATTCCCTTCCCTATGGCCTGTAGTTTAAATGATTTTTTGTAGCACTGGTTTTACCACTGAAACAATCTCTGTTCACCAGTTTATAGTAATTAAGATTGAATTTAGTTGGGTTATTTATTTAAATAGATTTAACCTTTAAAAGAATATAATAATTAATTTTAGACTGCTTTCACCGTCTTACCATCATAAATATGAATTTAATTTATTTTGCTTCAAATATTATATTTTACTGAAATTAAAGATATATAACTTACGATACTACAAATAATTTCGAATTTTTGTTTAAAACATTATTCGGTTTAATGAAAAAAAAAAAAAAATGGATAACTTTAACCTCTAAATGGTAGATTATTATTTTCACATTTGTTTAGCCATAAAATTTGTTATTTCTTTTTTTTATTACCCAAGACAAAAGTAGTGATCAGTATTTTTTTTTTTTAGCCGAGAGGAGTTAATGGATGCACAATTTCATAAGATAGCATTGGCCTTCAACCTATTGTAACCAAATTGCATAAAAATGTTTAAAAAAGGAAAAGTGACATAGAATTGTGTAAACAAGAAATAAAAGAAAATAATATTAATTGCAATAATATTTCTCTATTTATTTTATCAAAGTTTCTTTTTTTAGAAACAGATTTTTAGCGACGAATGACTGAACAACTAATTTTGTAAGTAGATTATTTAGAAACAATTAGAATTCGTGTAGAAATAAATAATACCTATTCACTTCAGTTAATAAATAATTTATGAGTGTATAAAAAAGTTATAGAATTCTGATTAATGATGAAGTGTGTTGACGACAGATGGTGGATCTTTTGATCCTTCTAGGAAGAAAAGTGTGAATGAGGTATTGTGTGATTAATCTGTATTACAATAACATTCATCTTATAATAGTAATACAATCAGTTCCACTCAGTATTCTAAAAGATATAGAAAGCATATACATGAATTACTTACTGAATTATGTACTTAATTGGATTAGGTTAAAAATTCATCATAGAATTAGAGATTAGATAGAACATGTCAATTAAAATTGGTCCGAAAATAACTCTCATAAGAATGTTTACTTTCTCCAAATCTTTGTTCATCCTACGCCCGACTCTGCCATTTTAGCTTATTTTTGTCAAGTAGCCCAGTAAAATTTTGCAATATATCGTGATTTAAAAAAGAAATGGCCGGAGGGACTACGTCTTGTAGTGCGAGGCAGAGAGATAGATGCTCCCCAATCATATTCACTTCTTTCTGGCATAGCGAACAATACGGAGTTGCTGCAATGCCAATGAGGTGAAGATGTTTACTGAGGTAGTCGTGAACTGTGTTCAGCCGGAACTGTGCCACCCCTACATCCCGTTGTAAATCCCAGTTTTTTCTCTGAACCGGCAAAAGCAGAGAGATACTGCCCACTTATGATCTTTATGAGCCTTAATAATGCCCCTTTGCGGTATCCATAACAGTCGGGTCTCTAGGTGCTATCATCTGGAAATTAGCTTTCGCAAGGAGATCAGCTTGTTCATTCCCTATATACCTTGCAATACCCAGGAACCCACTGTAGAACTCCTTGGAGATGCGCTGCATACCTATAGCTAATCATAAGATGACCGGTTCAGATTGAAAGTAATTAGGAAAATTATCATTGCCTGCGAGTCAATAAATAAAACATTATTTCCAGGACGTTAAGCACCGGATTTAGGGCCATTTTAACCGGCAGTTAACTCGTCATCGTAGTTACTGGACTCAGCTTTCAAGGTTGTGATGTTATTGGTGATCTTGTGTTGTAGTGTAGTGGTAGCTTGTAATGGCGTAAGCGGTTTTGTAAAGGAGCTTATGTTTGTAAGTTTTAAGAGATAGAAGTAATAAGAATAATTATGAAAACACTGGTAGATTAAATTAAATATATTTCTTTAAAGATATTTAAATATTTTACAATATCACAACTATATTTTAATAAATCAGATGTTTATCTAGAATAAAGGCAAATCACTATCACTGGCACTGAGTTTAAGAGAGCGATTCCTGAAGCAAGTGTTCTGGCTTGAATATCTGTTCTAACTGTTTTTGAAGGAATGTCTTCTCTTCATAGTTCAAATCCTTTCAAATAATGCTGGTATGTCTGGAGGGAGTTTTATTGTTTTACCCTAACTGTTTCTTGCCCTTTGTCTCTTGGTTTGCATTGACCTAGATTGTAGTACCTGGCTTTATCCCCATCACTAAAATACACTATTTGAACTAGCTAATTTTCACAAACTTATTTTACTAAACTATTTTCCAATACTATTATTTTTCCAATTCGTTCTTCCACTATATTTGTTTAAGATGGAAAAGTGTGGAATAAACACCAGCAGCTTTCAGCGCTGCTTACTACTGTAAGAGAAGTTCTACGATCGTAAAATTAACTTTTCACTAGAAGCAGTTGGCGTTCTCACTGGCCATTGTAGATTAAATAAGCATATGCATCGCATGGGCCTGGCAACGGATAGCCTGTGTAGGTTTTTGTTCAGGAAGAAGAGGAGACGGCACTGCATGTGGTATGTCAGTGCGAGAGGCTAGTTTGGCTAAGGTACCGCCTCTTTGGTAAAGAGAAGCTGGTGCCAACAAGCCTCAGGCAGGGTCTCTCTCGGGCCTATTAAGTCTTTTAAGGCAAGCAGCACTCGAGAGGTGCTCTGATTGACCACCTGGGAGCCCCCCCCCAATTCCACAGTCCGGCTAAGGGCAGGATCGGGGGAGGGTCTCCAACTAGGGGGGTGCCACAATAGATCCTTGGGGTGTCGCGGTGGCGTAGGCTGAAGAGCCAATTCCCCCGTTAGAATCTAATCTAATCTAATCTAAGTTTTCACTAAAAAAAAAAAACATATTTTGAGGTTCCCCGAGTTCAAAAAAGTGGTTTTCAAAAAATTTTACTTCAATTTCTCTGTATGTTTGTATGTCCAGCATAATTCAAAAACGGATATTCGCATCAAGTTCAAACTTGATATTTTTAAGTTCTTCGCCGCTTCAACGATTTTGCTTAAACTCGAAATTCCAAATGAGCATATATAAATCTATTATTTTCATTTGTAATATACGTATTTTCGAAAAATTTATTTAATTTAGGGGGGGGGATCCTTGAAAAAAGGCTTAATTGTAAAGTGCTCTTATGAGTTTTGTTGGGGGCTCTCAAGTGGTTTATAGCAAGCTAGTCCTCATACCTTAATAACAGTTAGCACAATTCTCATTAACTATATGTTGTTTTGAAGCCTACCAATTAGAAACACCAATGAGGTGTTCCACACCAAAGAATTAATAAATTAATTTAACGAGAAGTTCGAAGTATTATTTATATTTATTTATTATATAAATAACTGCAACAAGTTAAACATAAACAGAAGATAATGCTCATAGACAGAAAATTAATGAAGGTAAACAGATAATAATAATAATAATAATAATAATAATAATAATAATAATAATAATAATTAGGATAAATAAAATTATTATTTGACTGTAACAAATAGATTGTAAAATACGTAAATAAACTAAAAGAAGGTAGTAAGGTGTAGAGAGATAATTCTCAGCGCAATGTGGAGTTAGAAGCAGTTAAATAGAGTCATGTATTGCGTTATATTAGACATTTCTTTTGTATAGTGGAAGACTTCGCAATTTGACAGTGTGCTCATTGTGTGAGCGCAGTGGTTTGTTATTGTATTATTATGGTGAGTTACCTACATTACCAGCACTACTACTATTACTACTACGTACAGACAGACAGGTTATTATTGAAAGTGAAGATTAAATCGAACTTCCTCTCATTGTATCCTTTTACTTTCTGTTAATAATAAAAAATGGCCACTCTTGAGTTCTATTTACCACATGTTCTCTTCACAAACTAATTCTAATACATAACTAGATTTTCTTAACCACATCCTAAAAAAATTATTCGAATAAATCTACAAATTATTTCAACGCTTGGAATTGATCCGTGCACTGAGATATATGGAACACTTACTTAGTTGTGAACTCATAAAAAAACAAAACATAATTACATTTTACATAAATTGAGATTATTTCTTTACCAAATTCTCCAAATTAGTCGGATTATATTAGCCGTTGTTTTCGAAATCCGTTTTTAAAAATTTCGAAATTGCTAGAATGATTCGAAACTTTTCTACGGTAAACACAAAAACAATCACACGACATTCTTCACTGTTCTCTTGTTACAAAAAAACTCTGTCCATCACTGTTTACAGTGGGACTTCGTTCCTCACTAAACACTTATCACATACAATTATTTAATCAAATGCTATTTGAGAAAGAAGCATAACATCAGATACCCCTATCTCACAAAAAAAATCACACACACCCTATTTATGTATAAAATTTAAAACGAATCATTGGTGGACTCTTTCGAGAAAATCACGAAAAACTGAACATCTATTCAGTAAAGTAGATTTCTAGTTTAAAGTTTTTATCTTCAAACGGTATTTTTACTGAACATAAGTTCCTTAATGTTTACAGGTTTTGAAGATAACCTTATATAGATATGTCCGACAGAAAAATTTGATCTTTGTGGAAGCCTTTAACTTCTGTAGCGATTCAAGAAGATGACGAAGCAGGCATATTTTTTGGTTTTTTAATATTATGTCATTTCAGTAGCTTTTGCGGGTGTCACGGAAACTTTCTTTACAAACAGTGAAATAGTTGCAGGAAACGATGATGTTGATGAAGTTGTATATGAAAACATATTATTTGACATTTGCAATCGTTTAAAAGTTGCTTGTTAACTAGCTCTAAGGGAAGGGAATAGCTAAGTGGTTAGCGTATTGGACTCCCACGCGGAGATCCCAGGCTCGAGTCCAGCTGTGCTACCATTAGATTTTTTTCTACCTAGGCGCCTCTACAGCTCACTGTCCGGTGATGGACAGTATTGTCTACAACGAGAGAATACTGTCCGGAGGCCGGCAGTGCACTGAGAAGGCTCTGGGTGCTAAATGACCGCGCCTTAAATAAATAAAAACAAAAAAAAACTAGCTCTAGTTGAGAACTAGCTTATACTTGTTTTGCTTGTATAATGCTTCTTGAAAGTTTGGCTGAAAACTGTTAATGCTTTTTTTTAAGCATTAGCTTGTGGAGTTGTACTAAAGACGCATTTAATACTTATAAAAAGCATAAACCTCCACAAGGAAAATATAAACACCCTTTACTTTATCCTTTGCAAATGTGCTTTCGCATATCTCATTCTCGCTAATAAATACACACATACATTCATACTACTGTCAGAATACACAACTTGTGCACACTCAGGCAAACTTGTACGCACAGATATCGATACACACATCCTAATACATTCATACAAAAAGTTTGTTCAAAGACAAAATTATCCAATTTGACTTTTTCGTAAGGAGGGCTGATAGATTTGGTCAGATGCGCAGTATATGGCATCCATGGAGCGGTCGAGTGTCAGATGTTGACAGCATGTAGTTGTTAGCGCTGTTGCGGAGAAAATTCATAAGTATATTTATTTCATATTACATAGGCGATTCTTTCTCTTCATCTGTTAAGATTTCTCATTTAATTCTGGTAAAGAATCAATCTTCTCCTTCTTCCTCTTTGCTTCTTTAAGAAAACTGTTGTTTGAATGATATTACATGCAGCCTAAAGATGTTCCTTGAAGGAATATGAAGTATTGGTGGGGCTTCAATCGTACGTTTCAATAATGGACTGGCTCCAATGTGGATGAACTGGCTCTATGTTTCAAATCAAACAAAACCTACTCCATCCTCTCTTAATCTCTGCCAGAAGTAGGTCGTCCTACATATATCAAGGTTTTGTTTGTCCTTCCGTCACAACTACTTCAGAAACTCTCCTAAAAGCAATTTTTCTTAGACAAATTTTTGAAAACATGGTAAGACAAATGTAATGGAATCAAACCAGCAAATTTGCCACACTAAAGCTACACTCAATAGTTTGTTTAGCAGCCACAACGAGGCGCCACAATAATAGCTCTAAGGGCACTTCAATTACACATCTCCGGATTGGAATGTAACGGCGAATGAGTTTCAATCTGAACAGTCCAGTCCCAACCAAGTGCTAGGAGAAGTAAGAATAAAATCGTCGGCCATTTGAGGGCTAGACAACAGTCGCCAAATCAATTTTTTTTTTAAGCATATAATAACTCTCACAGAGCAAACTTCGCCAAGCTAATCCCATTAGAAAAGTAAAAGACCTAACAAGCAACATCATTCTTCAAGCGATTCACAATAGCCACTGCTAACATTCTACATCAACACCCTTCGCTCGGTCACTCTACCCTCTTCTCCTCAGAAAGTCAATTGTAAAATATAAATTGTGAGCATAGTGTCAGTTCACTGTCCTTATTTTATCAGTCACTATCAACCTGTAGCACTGCAATAGATATCTTTAAAACAAAAACAAAAAAAAATTCACTTCAAAACATATTTTTCTCCGATGAAAACTTAAATCCAAAAATACTACTATTACAACAGTAAATATTTCTAACTAAAATTCTCTTTAAAATAATAAGACTTCCCTGTGCAAACAAAACATTTACCCTGAAGGACATACGACAGGATTACTTAACGGAATGGTGCAATTATGACATGCTGAATTAACTAATTATAATTTCTAGAAAAGTATTTTTATAATATACATATTACGTAGCCATTGAATGTGGAGAAAGTTTTTTTTTGGACACTGACCAACATTTCCACCTTAAATCAATGGGGCTAATTTAACTCTAACATAATGACCTAAGAGAGTGCAGTGCATGTAAAAGTAGGTGAACTGCATATAAAATAAATTTCCATTCAAACAAGATTTACAGTACATTAAATACAGTACAGATTTTCCACGAAATTCCATGTAAATTGGTCGAAATTTTTTAAATAATATAAAATAGTTTTATTAATTATCTGTAATATCGAAATTGTATATGTGTAAAACCAAAAAACTATTTACTTAAAATGATATTCAAATCAAAGAAAAAGAATTCTTCTTTGTTCTACGTTTCGGGTACCATTGGTGCACTTCTTCAGGGCAAATAACAACTCTCAAGAACCAACTTCACCAAACTAATCCCATTAGAAAAACAAAAATTCTAAAACAAGCAACATCATTCGATCATGCGATTCACAACAGCCAAGGTTACACTATAACATCAACACCCTTCGCTCGGTCACTCTACTCTCTTCTCCACTAAAGAGCTCCTGAAGAAGGGCACCAATCGTAACTGAAACGTAGAGCAACAAAGAATTCTTTTTCATTAAAAACTCCTATGGCCATTGCCGTACAAACATCTCATTGCAAAACTATTTACTATTCTTCACTTACCCTGTGTGCGTGTGTGTGTGTTATGTGTTTGTGTGGGCATGTGTTGAAGTAACAATATAACTCATAAAAAGAACGCAATAAGCTTTAAAGTGATATTCCTCCACATGGATATCACAATGGTACAGGACAGATACAGTAAGTATTTCAGCAGTTTTTGGATTAAAATTGGTCAAACGGAAGTGCGATTTCTCTGAATAGTTTTTTTTCTTCAGTTTTTCGCTATGTTGGCAAACAAAACGATTCTAATATTTTCTTAAACTTGATATACAACTGGAAACTTGATATAACGGCAAGAGAGAGAACGCAAGCCCGACCGAGAGAAAACAGACTCTCTCTGGTACTCTCTGACTAAAGCAGGCTAGAGTGGGAAGAACCTGTATATAAGCCACTGAGAGATCTAGACATCGATCTATCAGATTCAACCATACATCGCATCGTGTCATAACTCTACTCTAACCCTTTATTCTTTAATATCATTACAAGTCCAGTGCAGTGTGTGTAAGCTTATAGCTATATTATAACAGTGTCTTCATATGTCGTCTAATTAATCTAACCTAATTTCTCTCCTCATCAACTCCATTATACAACGGAAACCAATCATTTTTATTTGTTACTATTTTTCCGGTGTCTACTGGCTTATACATATACAGTCAGTCTAAGTATAATATAGGCCTACACAATTATATAAGCAATATTAAAGGCATCTTAATAATAAAATTTTGTAACAATTATAAGTTTGAAATCTGTCAATTAGCATTGAATGAATAACATATTAAGGAGGAAGTCCTATTATTAATTAGGATATTAATAACATATCAAACTGTAAGGGGTATTAATAACAATTATGTTATTAACATAACTTGCAGATTTAAAATATATTGACACCTATTTATCATGAAAAAAATTGATAATGTTAATGTTGTTATAGAAATTAAAATGTTTACAAAATTAATCAATTTCAACTACATTTTTTTTTTCTTTCTTCAAATCAAATATTAGTCTGACATAAATGCCTTTTTTTATTATGAATAATTAGTTGTCATTGAGGTAAAGTGTCAAAAAAAAAAAATACGATGTGACATGTGTTTCAAATATTTTAAAAAGCTTTCTATAACACAAACCTGATTTTTTATTCTACTCTGTAAATATGTATGTTTTTGTTTTGTAATGTTTTAAAACAACTCTCTAAAATGTGTAATGTTTATCAATTACTTTTATTTATTTATTTTTTTTACCATTAAATATTTTAATTAATCCTAATTATTCCTTTAAATGATTCATTTTTCAATATAATCTTGTGGAGTTAATTCAATTCTATACTTATAGGTAATTGTTTAGTTTTGGGGGAAATTTATGTTGTTAACTGCCTTATTTAATTATATTACCTTCCAAGAACTGGAAACATTAGATATGTATATTCATTTAATAGAAAGACAGGATAGAAGCTTTACAAATCTTTGTTCTGTAGCCAGGGAATAAAGTTATATATGATTTTGTCATCATATGAATTTAAAGAAATTCTTTATCTTATTAATGGTCTCTGATTACCATTCTCTTTGGCATAGAATTAATAAGATTACCTTATATATTTTTCAGAACTGATTTCAGTTGACATTTATTTTATGAAAATAGAGAGCTATTAGAAAGAATACTATCGAATAAAAGTAGTGTTTTAAATTAGTAGGAAACTAGATCTGGGAACTTAATTTTTATTTGGCGCCAGATTAAGATAGAGTGAGAGACTATATTATGGTCTAAATGAATGACTTCTGTAGTAACCAGTCTACAACTATATTTCAGGTCCACTATATTGTTTATCATTTTGTTCGTAGAAAAGTGTGGAAATATACTTCGAATGTTATGGAATTTTATATCCAAGAAACTATTGATTTGCATTGAAGAGTAGCTAACAAATAAAACGAGTGTAATGGTTAATGAGGCTAGATAATGGGCTAGATCTTTTTGACCTCCATAGTTAAAAAAACGATGCCTTGTAAAACCAAACAGTCTGGAAACAAAGATAACCAGTTTCCAGCGGGATAAATGTGTGAAGTTATCGGAGAAACCAAAGACTGGAGATTGTTGAGAGAGTAATTGTTTATGATATTAAGAAATGTAATCGACTATATTCAACTTAAATATTAAATGATTGTGATATTAAGTGATAACTTCACATGAGTAATATAGATATAAAGGTTTTGATATAATTTCTAGAGGCTTCATTGCGTTATACACTGTATAGTTGTTTTAATGTCGTATGTATTTCGAGTGCAGTGTTTAAAAAACAATAAACTCTTTGTACTCAATAAAACTAAATTCTTTTTGTTAAGTTGTTTAAAATAAACAAGTTTTTTAGAATTCCACATTCCATTATTAACAAAAATACTAGTATATAATATAAAAACCTAATCGTGATTTGAAAACAAAAGCCGGAAATATCTGTTTAAGTTCAGATTATTTGGGATGGGAATTTATTTTGGCAGCTTACGTAAGTCAGAACATGTTGTCAGAAGCCCTAACAAGGCTTCTCAGGGAGGACAGCGGCTTCAAAAAAAAAAAAACGAAGATGATACAGGTTTTCTCGTTTCTGTAGATCTTCAGTGCAGGCACAAGATATGCACTGTAGGGATAGTGAACCCCCACCACTCATCCACGCTAGCGAGTGAACCCCCACCACTCATCGGAGAGAGACAGCCCCTCTCGCACAGAGAGAGGAGAGGCTCGGCTAGTGTATATAAATATATATATATGTAGGGGTAGTGAACCCCCACCACCCATCCACTCTAGCGAGTGAACCCCCACCACTCATAAATAGCCCCTCGCGCACAGAGAGAGGAGAGGGCTCGGCGAGTGTATATAATACGAGAGAGACAGTCAGAAACCATTCTGAAAATTCAGTCTTAAACTCAAACATCCACTCCGTACATATCGTTTAGCCACGTCAGTCTGTCAAGTTCAGTTCAGTTCAGTTAGTGTAAAGTCTTTGGTATAAAGTCAGTTATATATTTACTACATCAATTATATATCTTATACCTATTTAAGGTGTTATTTATCTATCATCTCAACAACCAACATCTCCTCACAACACCCTACATATATATATGAGAGATAGGCAAGGAGACATCATTCAGATAGAATTCTGTTGATTGACACATCAGTTTAACATCGCTCCGTTCATATCTTCTTAGCCACGTCAGTCTGTCAGTTCAGTTCAGTTCAGTTAGTGTAAAGTCCTTGGCAGTCAGTCATATACATATATATCAATTATATATCTTAAACCAAATCTTAAGGTGTTATTTATCACTCATCAAACCAACATCCTTACATGCACCTAATTCCACCGTTCTGATATGCATACGACTGTGGCCAAGGCAAAAGGCCCTAAAAATTCTAAGAGTGATAACGCATCTTGAGCAGACCAACACCATTCTATCACTTTCACAGTTCTGCCTCATTAGATCCTTCGTGAAGACTTCGCCTGCCTTTGCTCCAAACAATCTAAAACACAAAACTAAAAAGTCACTCCAGGTCACTTGCCAACAAGTATGCCACCATCATTTCCCTTAGATGCTGCGGGAACACTCATCCATACAAGGATCAGAATAATTCCGACAGTCATACACACTATATCAGTCGATAATCAATCAGGAAAATATCAATTACTCTCAATGCTTCCTGAATTGCAGAGAAAATAAAGGCTTTCAGATTATTCAATCTTGTTCGTCTCCATAATCACAATCGACGCAATTTCCTCATTGAAAACCATGATAAGCTGGTCGAAATCCTAACATTTTTTTTTTGCCAACACATGATTACTCAGCCATTAGGAAGTGCCACCTTAACAAATTATCATCTCCAAAAAATCAAAATTTTTAACTAGATTTGATGAAAAATTGCAATTTTGTGTCCTACATCTCCCAAAATTGATACAGCGTTTCAGTCAATTTTAAATTTGGCGCTTCTCTATTAACTTATGAAGAAAAGAAGCTATCCTGTTTGTAGCTGGATCAAATGGTTCACGGAAGATAAATTTATATATTGTTTTCGTAGGTACAAATTTTGATTTAGTACATTTTTGGAAAAAGTTGTAAAATTTAAAAAAGTAAGTGGAAAAAACCAAAATCATATGTAACCAGCTTTTTCGCTAATAATTTTGGAGGAAAGGATTTCCTGGCAAGCGTCCAGCAGACTTATTTTTGCTTTCGTGCTAAGGTCATAATTTTTTACCCATCCCTAAAGTTTGGTTATTACACGCTGAATTCTTTTAGACATTCTTCTAAAATACCTATTAATTAATACATCGACTGCTTACATATTTTCTATCCCAAATCTTATATTTATAAAAAAAAAAAATAGAGTCATTAAAGGTTTTTAGGTAGCAATGGTTATAAAATGATTTTTCTACTTATGGTCTTTCTTTTATTTTCGCTCATTTCGTCTCGCTTATTTCACTTCCGTCAATTTCTACATCATATTCCTTTATTGTACATAATAGTATTAATCGACGTATTCTTCCTTCATCCGTTGCCCTTCTCCTATACTAATTACTTATTAAAGGTTAAATATTTAGGTTCTTCGTCAAATTTCTCCTCCGTTTGCTTCCTTCCAATTGTATAATCTCCGACTATTATTCAGATAAACATCTATATATATATATGACATTAATTTGGCATGAGAGATTTAAATGCTTATTATATCACAACGACCAGTCTAAAGAATCAACAATCTATTATTCTATTTTGCTGTACCGAACAGTTTTAACTTTAATAACCATGAAGGGAAACTCTCACTATCCAGCAGCGAGGATGAACTTTATGTGCTACTTAGTCCAATATCTTTGGCTGCCAACAAGTCACGACTAGTTTCAGGAGTCCGCGTGCTATACACTTAACTAGCGCTATCTATAAACAGCCATTGCTTCCACTTTAGTGACACTCTCACTTTGCACATTTCTTATTCGACCCCTACTAATTCGACGACTGTTTTCAAGAACAACCAACTCATAAATTTGCAAACATTCGTTTCCCTTATTTATTTGTTTGAAAGGAAAGATCATAACAAAAAACAGAGAGTCCAAAATGTTAGCAACTCATTTAATTGAATAACTTTGTTTCCAAACATAGAAATATGTTTTCTCTGAGAGAGAAACATATTGATTTGTCTGGAAGAAACTATGTGATGAAACCAGTGGTTTTCAACCGATATGACGCGAAAAAAATTTTGTGCTCATTAATTAAATTATTTTCGAAATTAGTATTCAAGCATTTTAAATGTGACCCATTCAGAGACAAATACGAGGAAGGCAATTAAATCATTTGGCCAAAAGAAATCGTTCACGGATAAAACTCTTGGAAGAAGATTTTGAAGTTTGTCCCAAATTCGTCGTCGCAAAGAAGATATCTTGAACAAAATTTGGTATAACACTCACATAACATTCTCCTATATCCAATTTATACAATATAATGAGGAAATATTCTTAAAAATTACAATGTTCAGTTGAGCTGGACATAAAAATTGTGATGGAGATTTTAATTGTACACCTAAGTGGCCTGTATGCCAAAACTTGGAAAGCATGTAGAAATCTAAGTTTTAAACTAACTAACAGCCCCCCCCCATACCCCTCTAAAATCAATTTTTTCACAAAAATGTTTCAAATAAAAGTGATACGTTTCTATCTTCGCAGCAAGCACTCCAAGTTTAAAGAAAACCGTTCTTGAGAAAATTACGAGGGTCATTCAACAAACAGACAAATCACTGTAGCTCAGAACCGGTTCGTTTAATCCATACAATAGTTTCAGTGCGTCAAGGTGGCATCCTTGTACTTAGTTTCTCATCTCAGCTGTTCGAGAGTATTTGGTAAGCATAACCTCAAATGTATTCAGTTAACAATGGAGAGTCCGCTCGAGCATCGCACCTTGGAATAACAACGATCAGTGATTAGATTTTTAGCTGCAGAGGGTATCAAATGTAGTGAACTCCACGAAAAAAATGTTGAAAGTGTCTGGGAATAATTGTTTAAACCGTTCGAACGTTTACGAATGGGTAGTAGAACAGTTTAAAAGTGGCCGTGTAAAGTGTCTGTGACGAGCAACGAAGTGGACGATCGGTTGAAGTTGTAACTTCCTCCTTCGAATCTCCCATTTACGCGAAGATCAACGAGCCAGTATTACAGTGATATGTTCCAAATAAAATAAGGCCTGTCATTCGAACGAAACGTTTTGTACTTCTGACTATGGGTGTCATTTTGCTTCATGACAACGTGCGCCAAAAAACGGCACAGTTAACTCAAAAAAAAACTTCAAAAAGTGGGGGTGGGAGATCCATGGACATCCCCCCACAGCCCCGACCTCGCCCCATCGGACTTCCATTTGTTTGGACCCTGTAAATAGGCTCTACATGGGAAACAATTTTCAATCCAATAAAGAAGTTAAATATCAGGTGCAAATATGGCTTCGAGATCAACCCTAAGAATTTTATGCCAGAGGTATACACAAATTAGAAGAACGACGGGGACAAGTGTATAAATGTTGAAAAATAGCCAAAGTTTTGTATTGATTAAATAAATCGTTTTTGAGCTACAGCGATTTGACTCGTTGCTTATTGAATGACCTTCGTACAAAAATATAAAAACCTATTCTGTAAAATTGCACTTTTCGGAAACACGATTTTCATCGAATTTGGAATTCTATCAATGCTACTAATGTGTATAAGTGAGCTAGTAAGCTAAGTAGCTTACTTATATTGTATAAGTAGTCAAAATCATGTATTGTAGTGGTTCTTTTTAGAGGAGTATAACGCTACTGTTCCCCCTCAGAACCCCCCAAAAATAAATTTTCCGAGGAAAATGTTTCAAATAAAACTGATAGGTATTTATGTGTATACATAGCATACGAAGTTTAAAGAAAATCGTTGGAACGGTTTTCGAGAAAATCACGAAAAATTGAAAGAAAAAACCATTCTGTAACCGTCGCACTTGTAGTTGATGGATTTTGTCCTAAAGCTTCGTGACAGATATCGGAGATAGTACCTAAACGGAGAAGCAAGCTTGAGCTTCGTGCGACTTTTTGTTTTTTTTGAGAGATTCTGTTAAAACAAACACATACACATACATACAGACCTTTCGCTAAAAACATTTTTTTTTCATAATCAGGGCACCCCAATACATGTATTTCCGGTGAAAAATCAAATTTAATCGCAATACTTCCGTTTTTTTGCGGTAAGAAATAGTAAAAACATCAGTCTCAGATATCGTACTAAGTTTTGTGAAATTATAACTAAAGGAAGAAAAATAATTCGTTATCTTTATATTATTTAGCAAATTATAATAAATTGTTTTGTGCCATCTATAATAAATTGTTATAGTAATGAGGCATTGTATTTGTATTAAAAAATATATATTTAAAAAATATTCTGGTCTTTTTTTTTTGACCATCATAATTTAAGTATGCCATGGAAGTTTAAATATAGGTTCAGGTATGCCGTGAGTTATGAAAGGTTGAAAAACATTGTGAAAACTATTAACAATAAAGTAAAAATCTGGTGTGAAACATTCACACAACTTTCTCTTACTCCAGTTTTCAAAATTATAATTGACAAATTTTATAGTTAATGTATAAAATTTTATTGAAATTCGTCGAAAATTGAAAAAAAAAAAAACAGTTCAGTAAAAGTGCACTTCCGGTTTACTAATTTTCTTAAAACTTGGAATTTGGTCATCTATTTATTTCTAATTAATTTTGTTTGGATGATAGAATTGTATAATCAACTATCGTATGATAGCAATTTAGAGAAAGCTGTAATCCCACCTCTCCCCTAAAAGTGCCCTTAAATGAATTTACCCAGAGAAATGTTTAAAATAAAAGGTATAGATCTTTGCATGTTTTGGTTATATAAGAAGTTTCAAAAAAAATCGTCGGAGCCATTTTTGAGAAAATCGCGAAAAAGTGGAAAAAAAAAGCATTTAGTAAAGTGTTAAAAACGAACGCACTTCCAGTTATATGATTTTTTTCTAACTTGGAATTTCAACAACATATTTAATTCTAATTAACATTATTAAGAAGATAGAATTGTCTAATAAACTGAAATAGCACTTTATATGAAAACTTAACCCCACCCCTCCCCCCGGAAGTGCCCTTAAATGAATTTTCCTGGAGAAATGTTTCAAATAAAAGTTGTAGCTCTTTGTATATGTAGTTGATTCACCAAGTTTAAAGAAAATCGACGCAAAATCGTAAAAAAAAAAAAAAAAAACTAATAAAGTGATACTTCCGGTTGAGGAATATTGACAGATAACCCATTGTCAGATACCATGGTGATACCTAAACGGAATATCAAGTTTCAATTTTCTACGGTTTTTTCATTTTTGAGCTAAGCTGTTCACATACACAGACCATTTGCTACCACTTTTTTGAACTCAGGGGACCTCAAAACGGATATTTCCGGTGAAAACTCGATATAGAAAATTTGACATGATTACAATACTTCCTCTTTACAAGGAGTAAGAGAAAGTAAAAATACAAAAGAAACTGTTGACTTTTCAATAATGAAAAGTCTAAATTAATTGCTTTAACCTTAGACAAAAACTCTAGAACAATAAAAATAAATACCTTATAGATTGCCTAATAAAGAAATAGAATATTGTTAACCTTGGGCGGAACTATAAGAGCCAGCCTACAGAGATATATATATATATATATAAACTTCATCCACCCACAAGGTTTACATTATCTTTATTGTTATCTTAAAAGTTAAGTGAATAAAAATTTTATTAAATGAATATGGGCTTCTGAAATTTGATACACGGCTTATATGTAAAGTAGAACTATGTTTCAAAATAATAATCAGTTTATTGATTTAAATAATATAAATAATGTTCAATGTTTTTAATTCATGACACAGAAGGAAAAAGTAAAAAGCAAGCGTAAAATGAAATAAGGTCTATCGAAATAAGGAGGTCATTAGTCAATTAGTGATTCCTATTTTTAACTAAAGGAATAGAGAAAAAGTGAAAATGGACCATTATAAGTTAAGGAGAAGAGATAGTAATAGAATTAGATAATGGGTGAAATTTAATTGAAAATTATTTGTCCACTGCTTGTTCCTTACAACAAACAACATTAATTCAAATAAGTTTGAAAATAGGTCACAAAACGTGGGCTAACTAAACTGGGGGGGGGGGGGGGGGATATCTGATTTAAAACTATCGGGGCGATTTTTTGTTTGTTTTCGAGATGTTTTTTTTTTGTTCACACACATACCATGACACATTTTATGTTAGTGTGATGGATGCAAGAAATATAAAAATATATTTAGTTTGAAAAGAATATTGACATTCCCTTGCAAAAGGACAAGCCAGATAGAAGAAGTTCAGTTACTGGGAGAGTTCATGAACCTTGATAGCATTGTCCAACCCCATTCTTCTCACAGAACGAACAATTAGAAGACATTAGAACAACATAGAAGACAGTTTCTTGTAGACACCGAAGCAGAACATTTGTTTTTCGCTCTTTTAGCATCAGTGCATATTAATAAGTTAATAATTTATTTGCAAATAACTTGTAGTTATTATTTTAATAGAATATATTTATTGTTAGCAGTGTTGACTTACTATCTTATTTCTGATACTTCACTCTCTTAAACATATATACTTACAAGCCCTTTTTACTAAACCGCTCGTGCTACACACTATCACTACTCTACAACACATCACACCAAGTACATTTCATTAGAAATGCTGTATTAGCAACGCGGAGGTCACCGGTTCGAATCGCTCTTTGATTTTCCAAGATTTCTAGGAGCCTCAACAGCGTACTCATTTTCAAAATTAACTTTTCACCGGAAGTATAATATGTTTTGAAGTCTTCTGAGGACGAACACAATATTTTTATCTCGCATGGTCTGTATTCAACATACATATATGTGTGTCAAAGACATTTTCCGTGATAGCCTGCTTCTTTTTGTGGTCATCGATCGGTTTCGGGCGTTCGCCCATCATCAGGATTTGGTCGATGACCACAAAAAGATCACGGAAAATGTCTCTGATGCTTTCCAGCTCTATATATATGTGTGTGAGTGTCTGAGTATCTTAAAAATGAAAAATCGCAGGAAGTATTCCGTTTAGGTATCACCACCGCACCTGAGGTCAAAAATCCATCAATGAAAGTACGAATTTATAGAATTGTTTTTTTTTTTGGATTTCTTAAATTTTCTCGAAAAACTGTTATGACGATTTTCTTCATAACTACCTAATACTTTGTTAAAAATGTATCGCTTTTATTTGATACTTTTTTTTTTTAGAAAAAATTTATTTTTTATGGGATTCATGGAATGCGAAAAATTTCAAATATTATATGGTTTTGTTAAGGGTTATTGGCTCGTCTTTCTGGACTATAATGCAAATACATTCAAATGAATACGTGTCAAGGTGCTAACCAACATGTATCCCATCAACCTCTATTTATGTAATGCTGGCTCTCTGGTAGAATTTTATTGCGTGGAAGAAGATTTGTATTCTATCCGGAGGGGGGTCTGCCATAATTGCAAACTTGATAAGAAGGACGACATCCAGCACTTTCTGTTTGAATGTCCTGCCTTTTGTTTGAACCGGTCCAAAAATTTTTAAACGACCTTGTTTTAAATGAAACATTATCCCCAACTGACAAAATGATTTGTTGTTTTTTTTAGTTGCCTAAATATGTTAAAAGTAAATTCGCTGTTTAAATTTCTGTCTGCAACTTTAAAAAATAGAAAAATCGACTTAGTAATTATTACAATGAGTTATCTGTATATTGAGGCATCCGCTTAAGGTTATTGTCCGATTTATTCGGACTGTGGTGAATCTTAGATGGATTAGATCCGGGTCTGGATTTTTGTTATAGACCCGGTTTAATGTTGTTTTTCTTGGGGTAGCTATATGGGCCCAGTGAGGCTTTGGATAGCGTAGGGTTTCCCTCCCCACAGACAAATAACAATAATAATGTATATTGAGGCCAGTATATTATTATTTTCTTATTTTTTAAAATTCTTTCTATTTATTTTTTACTTGTAGTTTTATGACATCCTGACCAAATTAACCGCGGAAGGCTTTCATTGCCTAGGGTTCGCGGACGATCTGGCGATCGTGGTGAGGGGGCGGTTCGCGGTAACCGTCTCGGAGCGCACTCAGGGGGCGCTCAATATTGTGAACAAATGGTGTAGAGCGGAGGGTCTCTCCATCAATCCCCACAAAACTCAAGTGGTTCCTTTTACAAGGAAGAGAAATTTACAAGGCTTACAACAGCCAATGCTCGGAGGGGTTGCGATCCCCTTTGCCATGGAAGCCAAATATTTGGGGGTCACTTTTGACCGAAGGCTGACATGGAATTCCCATATTAATATCACCGCACACAAAGCCAAAATCGCCATGGGTAGGTGCAGGAGGCTATACGGTAAAAGTTGGGGATTAAGTCCGAAGATGGCTCTGTGGATTTATACCTGTGTCGTGAGACCAATGGTAACCCACGGGGCGGTGGCGTGGTGGACAAAGACCTTGCAGATGGGGGGGGCCGGGAGCGCTCGGAAGTATTCAAAGGCTGGCCTGTTTGAGTACGACGGGTGCCATGATGACTACCCCCACTGCGGCCTTGGAGGTCCTGTTAAACCTTCCACCACTCCACATCTACGTCCAAGGCGTTGCAAGAGCAGTTGTGGCACGACTACAACAGGGACAAGCACCCATTTATCCCAGGCACACTGGGAAGCATCAAGACCTATGGGAGGAGCTGGAGGCGGACCCGATTTTGGGCCTGCCTCCGGATATGATGACTCCTAGGTATGACTTCCAAAAACCCTTCAAAGTCTTGATATTAGACAGAGGGGCATGGAAGAATGGGCCGCCAATTACAGGCGAATCTATGTGGTACACGGACGGGTCCAAGATGGGTGACGGAGTGGGAGCCGGCGTGTACGGGGCTCATCCGAGATGCAATATCTCGGTGAGCCTGGGAAGGCTAGCTACGGTCTTTCAGGCGGAGCTAGTCGCGATTATTATCTGCGCCGCCGAAATAAGAAGACGGGGAGTGTATAACTCCAGAGTCGTATTTATTCGGATAGCCAGGCTGCTCTGCGGGCAATTGACTCGTGGGAGATCAGCTCAAGGCTGGTGTGGGACTGCCTAGGTGCACTAAGGGAAATTAGTAGCCATAATAAGGTCTTCCTGGTTTGGGTACCTGGGCACTCGGGTCACAGAGGCAATGAGGCGGCGGACCGCCTGGCCCGGGAGGGTTCAATGGGAGCGCTTATCGGGCCGGAGCCGTTCTGTGGTGTCTCAAGATGCCTCAGGAGGGCATCCATTAAGCTATGGATGCAGGACCGATCAAGGGAATGGTGGGTCAAAACACCAGGCCAGAGACAGGCGAAAAAGTTTATCTATAGCTACTCGCCCAAGCTAACTGCAGAATTACTCCACCTAGGCCGGGTGGCCATAAGGATAGCAGTTGGCATTCTCACTGGCCACTGTAGATTAAATAAGCACATGCATCGCATGGGCCTGGCAACGGATAGCCTGTGCAGGTTTTGTCAGGAAGAAGAGGAGACGGCACTGCATGTGGTATGTCAGTGCGAGGGGCTGGTCTGGCTAAGGTACCGCCTCTTTGGTAAAGAGAAGCTGGTGAAAACAAGCCTCAGCCAGGGCCCTCTCTCGGACCTATTAAGTCTTCTAAGGCAAGCAGGACTCGAGAGGGTGCTCTGATGGCGGGTGCTCTGATTGACCACCTGGGAGCCCCCCCCCAATTCCACAGTTCGGTTAAGGACAGGATAGGGGGAGGGTCTCCAACTAGGGGGGTGCCACAATAGATCCTTGGGGTGTCGCGGTGGCGTAGGCTGAGTAGCCATTCCCCCGGTAGAATCTATCTATCTATCTATTTGTAGTTTTATGATCCTCCTAGTCAAAGTTTGTTTTTATGTTTAGTGACTTATTTTATTTATTTATCGACAGTTGGGGTATAACAATTGTATTATCTTTTTTATTATTTTATTATTACTATTTCATTACATTTACTTTTGTTTATTTTTCAACATTATTAGTATTGTATTAGAAAAGGGAACTAAGTTTTGATTTAATGTACATAAATGTAATTTATACTGCTCCTTTGCCAAGGAATTGTAAAATATTCTACAGCAAATAAACGAGTTGTATTTAATGGTAGCTGAGTAAAAATTGGTAAATAAAAAACAATTTTTCTATTTTATAATTGTATCAACAAGATAAACCTCCCGGGCAGAGTTCCTGGGTTCGAATCCCTTAGGTTTTTTTTCTCTTCCTAGGAGCCTCTATGGTTCAACTGCCCGGTGATAAGCCGTGTTATCTGTAGCTAGAAAAAGTTCCTCGGAGGCCGGCAGCACGATGAAAAGGCTCCGGGACGGTATATTTAAATCTTTCACGTCGCAGTGCATATCCCCTTAATAAAAAATAAAAAAGCTTCAGAGATATTTTCCGTGATTAGATTAGATTAACACGGGGGGGCTCAAACCCAGGCACTGCAGCCTACCCATTGAGGCTTATTGTGCCAACCCCTCAATAGCTAGTAGAGGAAGCCCCCGTCTTCATGAGGTCCAGAACTTTCCTCACCAGTCCTTCATGGAGTAGATTTCCTCCGGTCTGAAAGTGCCGAAGATCTCGTTCTGCCGATCGCAACGCAATCAAATAACAGGTGGTGAGAGGCCGTCTCCTCCTCCTCCTGGCACAGTCTGCACAAGGTCTCCGAATCAACCAATCCCACCTTGTGCAGATGTTTCTTGAACCTGCCGTGCCCTGTGAACAGGCCCGTTATCAGAAAAATTTGATACCTGCTTAAACCCAGGGTCTGTCTGGTTCTTCTACTACACAGCATGACCATTTTGCCGTGTTTTGCTCCAGTATTAGCCTCCAGTGACGATTATGTTCCCTCCGAGTCCATTCTCTCAGAGACGCCCTCGCCATACTTTTGGCTATTACCAGAACCGGTTCTGGCCCACAGAAAGGAGTACTCGCACCATTCCTGGCCAGTTGGTCGGCTAGTTCATTGCCTTTAATCCACTTGTGTCCCGGCACCCATACTAGCCGCACTCTGATGTGCCGGGACAACGCTTCCAGAGAGTTTCTACACTCCCTAACTAGGGACGAAGTGATTCTGAATGCCCTAAGTGCCTTCAGTGCAGCCTGGCTGTCCGAGAAGATGCATATCTATCGTGAGTCTGCTCTTTTGTGGTTATCGACCGGTTTCGAGCGTTCGCCCATCATCAGGATGCATTTGTCAAACAGTGTGAGCTGTGCAAGTCTATGTTATTACACTGTTTCGACCAGAAAACATCTGATGATTGGCGAACGCCCAAAACCGGTCAGTGACCACAAAAAAAGAAGCAGGCTAGCATGGCAAATATCTCTGATGCTTTCCAGCTCTGCGGAACCAACCGCAAAAAAAAAAAAAAAAAAAAAATAAAAAAGCTATCCGTTAATGGGAATGCTGTTTACTTCCCATAATCTATGCGATTACAATAATAATTAAAATAATAGGACCAGTTTAAGGAATCTAAGCTGCGGTCATTTAAACCTTACATTTTCTAAAATTCTTACAAAAATTGATGTCGAACGAATTATATATTTAGGCTATTTGAGAATGAATTTCGACACTATTTATTCATTATTCTCAGATACAGCAATAAAGAACTAATGAATTCATATTAAAAAATCTAATATTATACGTCATTTATAAATGAAATAATCATTTCTATTTCTCTCTCTGATATTTACAGAAAAACGGTGATCTCTGTCCCCATTTTTGTTCCCCTCGGTTCAATTCATACAATAATAGTAATAATAATAATAATAATAGTTACCTCATTCTAACTGTTGACCTCCTTACTTTGTTTTAAAATATTTTTTTCAATAATCGTTAAAATGATGTAAAAAATAAAGAAGATCGAAAGGTCATACAGAAGAACAGTATTCAAATTGTTAAATTGGACAAATTAGAAAGGAGCAATCAACAATCCTAAAAGTGAAATAATCAATCCCTGAACACCTACCTAAGTAACCAGACCTTATTTTTTTTCGTTTGGCGCCATTGTTTACTTCACCAAAAACAAATTAATAATACAATTTCCAAATAATTATTTATTCATTTATTTTTTTTTTTTTACAGATAAAAATTCTTGAGTATATCTAGGCTGGTATTAATAATATCTTATATTATGTAACTATTAACAAATAATATTTTTTTTCCATTACACTTTAGGGACAAGTAACTTTCTTATTAAAAAGTAAAGTCATGGAATAAAAATATACTTGTATAGATTAATATAAATAGAGTATTAATGTTACACAACTTGAATGAATGAAATTATTTCTGTTTTATTATTAAAATTTGCTTGAATTAAAAAAAAAAAATAACGCATTGTAAAAAAAAAAAAAAAAATTCAAATTGCTATCAACTAATTTGAACGATTTTTAATAATCTACAATTCGGTATCAATGCCTGGCTATTACGGTATCAATGATATGTTGGAATGATAAGTTAGTAACAAGTCGTGGAATTAACATGCCTTGCAATATTGATGAATTCATGATTAATGAAATCCTCAATCTTAGAACAGTAAAATTCTCTTACGACTTTTTTTCTTTGTTATTGTCTGTGGGGAGGGGCCAAGCCAATCTACGCTACAACGGACAATGTTTTTTTCAACGAGTGAATACTGCAAGAGAAATGTTTGGGCGTCAAAAAAATAAAAATAAAAATAATCATGCTTAGATTTACTGAAAATCTCTCCAACAAAATCAAAGAGCCATTGTGGGGTCAAAAAAATCGATGCATTGCATGAGCTTGGTAGTTAGCCTTTCAGGTTTTGTCGGTAGAGCTTGTTTGATTGGAATTCCATTTTCTGGAAGTGGAAAAGCTTGTTGAAAGAATCGTCTTCGAGAATCCTATGTCTGATTATAAAATGAAACTTAAATTTGAATATCCGAATATCAAAGATCAACGTGGAAAGTGAAAGCGTTTTTCTCCATTTTGATTTTTCAAAACCGATTGTATATATTTTTACTTTCTCTTACTCCTATTTTTATGGGGATTAGGAATGACTAGTAAGTGGTGTCTGCGTCTGTGCGGTTGAATATTAATCAAGAAAAGCCACGATAGTAAATACGCTTTACTACAAGAAGAATGCTTTCCACATCTGCAAAATATCCCGGTTAGGCGGAGTTGAGATGGATTAGAAGAAGCGGGTTAAAATACCTTGCGGTGACTTTGACAGTAAGTTCCTATGGAATAGATATAATGAAACAATTTTATCAGTAAAGATCCCCCGTGCTCTCAAGGTGTGCAGAAATATGGCTGGTAAAACTTGGGGTTGTTCTACCAAATACCCTGAAATGGATGTGAACCTCAATGGTGAGACCTATGATCATCTACGGTGCGATGGCATGGACAAGTAAGGCCAAGTTAGCCACTACCAAGAAAACCCTTGGTAAAGTACAACGTCCTGCATGTGTATGCATGACGGGAGCAATGAGGACTTGTCCCATAGCTGGGATGGAGGTTATTCTCAATCTCACACCTCTTCACCTTAAGGCCGAGAGAGTAGCGAAGGAAGCTATCCTCAGAATATCCAGAGAGGGTACAGGAAGGATGCATTGGCACAAGGGAGTAGGTACCCCTGTCTGCCAGCTCCGTCCTTTGGAAAGAAGTACAACTTTGTCAAAAATGTTTCTTCGAAGCTGGAATATCAGAAGGGAATGGGGCGGTGAATCTGCTCTGTTTAGCATTAAAGAACATGCCAATAGATCTTCTTTTGGTTGTTGTGAACTAACTATACACCTCCCCGGAAGTTACATAACTAATTATTTATTTTCTCTTACTGTTTTGGTAAGCGGAAATATTACCAAAAATTGCTTTTAGATATCACCACCGCTTCTGAGAAGAATTAGGTCAAAATCCATCAATGAAAGTGCGACTTTACTGATTTTTTTTTTTTAGTATTTCGCGGACTTTATAAAAAACGAGTCCAATGATTTTCTTTAAACTTCGTAGATTATCCCAATACATAAATGTCTTTCAGAATTATTTGTAATATTTTATCAGGAAAAATGGGGGGATTTTTGATGGTGTGGAAAACACTAACTTTTTATGCTTTCCTCAATATTCCAATATTTCAGTATAATGTATGGTTCTACCATCTATATTATATTAATGTAAATTAAAAGTATTATTCCAAATTTGAAGAAAATCACTTATCTGGAAAATGCGACTTTACAGAATTGTTTTTTTGGGGGGAGGGGGGTTCTTGAATTTTCACATAAACTGTTATGACGAAGAAGTTTCTTCATATCTACCTAATGCTTCTTAAAAATTTATCACTTTTATTTGAAACATTTTTTTTAGGAGGGGGATAAAAATTGATTTTTTTAGGTTCGGGGAATTTGAGAAATTTCAAATATTATATAGTTTTATTCTGTGTTACTGGCTCGTCTTTCTGGACTGTAATGTAAATGCATTCAAAATAAATACCTGTTGTCATGGTGCTAACCAACATAAATCCCCATCACCTCTATTTATGTTAGGGGGGCAGCTGAGTAAAAATTTGCAATTAAAAAAAACAATTTTCCTATTATTATAACTGTATTAACAAGATAAACCTGCCGGGCGGAGGACCTGGGTTCGAATCCAGCATATTGCCCTTAGAATTTTTTTTTTCTCTTCCTAGGAGCCCTCTACAGCTCAACTGTCCGGTGATCGGGCAGTGTTATTTGTAGGCTAGAGAACACTGCATGGAGACTGGATTGCACTGAGAAAGCTCTGGGGGGGGGGCACAATAGACCTTTCAGGTCTCAGGGTATATCCCATAAAAAAATAAATAAATAAATAAATAACTGCCATGAGAGAAAATGTCGTGTGAGTGTTGCACACCCAGATTTTTAACCTTTAATATTTTCTACCATAAACTTCCATGAAAGTATAAACACTAAGGCCACACAGATCAATGAACAGGAATGAACAAGGGGCAATCTCTACTAAACACCTTGTAATTAAAAAAAAAAAAAAAAAACTTCCATTATTTGAAATCAAAATAATAAACATTTGGGTTAATGTGTAAACTCAAGAGAAAAATTAAGAAAAGGCAAGCAAATGATTCATTCAGGCATGAACAATTTAGTTTGTAAGTTTGTTAGTTGTAGTTTAATATACCAAGTTATATATGTTTATTTACTGGAAGAAATTCCAATAATTGTTACTAATTCTGAACAAAATGAAAACTTCAACAATAACAAAAACAATTACTATCTTTTATTACTTTGTAATAAAAATAAATAAAAAAAACAGAGAATGGCAATATAATATACTTCATAATTATTGAATAAATTGAATACAAAATAAATATTATTCTATGGAAATATATATTATTATAAATATAAAATAAAATATTGTTTTTAATTGCATAATATTCCCACAAAATTATGGTTTTTCTAAAAACATTAGATTGTAAACATTTATAAAGGGGAATGTAGATTGTGTATGTTAAAAGAGATGTCTTTGTAGGCGTTCTTGTTCATAATACAACTACTATTCATACAATGGCAGTTAAATGCATACATAACCTTATTTTATATATTTATAGAATTTTAGAAGGTTAAATAGGATATGTCACCAAGTCAAGGTTTCTAGTTTTTTTTATAACCAAATAAAAATAACTTAATAAATATTGCAAAATTAACTTTATTACTAATTATTACCTATTATTATGAAATAATATGTTAAAATGACCAATTATTATAACAAAAATAATCAAATAAACTGAATAATTTTTTTTTCCCTTTACTTAATTCAATTCTTTTCTATAAAAAAAAAATAATAATAACGAAACAAATGTTATTATTCTATTAAGTGAACCATAACTTTTGGAATTTTGGTAGTTTTCGATATTTTAACTTTCTCTTACTCCGTGATCAAATTTTTCGAAACTGAGTTTTCTCCGAAAATACACGAATTTGAGGTCTCCTGAGTAAGAGGAAATAGTTTTTTTTAGCAAATAATATGTGTTTGTGTGTGTGATAATATCTCAGGAGCTCAAATTTGGTATTCCAAGTTTAGCTACCAACATGGCATCATCTGTCATGACAGGTTTCCGAGCAAAATCCATCAAACGGTAATTTATTCGAACTTTTAGTTTTTCGAGTTTTTTCAAAACAACGGCATCAATGATTTTCTTTTACGATCAATGAACTTTTTATACGATCTACATACACATAAATACCAATCACTTTTATTTTAAACATTGGCCCTGTGAAAACTGTTTTTTTTGGGGGGGGGGGGGTTCTGGGAACAGTAGTGGTAAGCCTTTTCCTCTAAAGTTCGGAAGCGTTTCCCAATCTTCGGCATATCTTTTGATAAACAGAGTTTATATCTACTGCACGAACGTAAAGTGAGTTCATACACTCACACACTTTTATATAACTAAATCTACTGTGTGAACTGACTTTGCACAGTGCAGACTGTGTTATTTTCTACTATTCTTCAAGACATCCTAAACATCGATGACCACAAAATGAAACAGGCTATTATGGAAAGAAATCTCTGAGGAAATCCTGATTGTAGTTGTTACCTAGATTGTTATAGGGGATAATGCAATGCGACCTGAAAAAATGGCGCCCCCCTTCAGAGCCTTTCAGTGCACTGTCTATCTCCAAGCAGTGGTTTCTAGCTTTTGAGCAACAAGGAAGACCCCAAGGAAGAAAAAATCTAAAAGCAGTTCTGCTGGATTTGATCCCGGGACCTCCGCGTGGAAGTCCAGCGCGCTACCACTGAGCTTTCCTTTACCCTTTCTAGTTGTTACCCAGCAACCATGTCACATTTTAAATGAACATTATGATAATTTTCTTCATTATTTTCTATTTTTAAAATGACATTTTTAATATTTTCAGTTAAAAACTAATTTTGTGAGTTTTCGACCGTTTTTTAAGAGAATAATTTGAATAACGGCTTTAATTTGCCAGTACATTAGTATCAAAACATCAGATTAAACACCTTATATTAGCACCTCTCATTGTAACTGATTCGGTGATTTTGCTGCAAAAGGAATATTGATCACTGACTCCATTTTTCGAGTGATAGAACTATCCATTAAACTTTTACCAGTCTAGGTAATCATAAAAATATCAGTATTATCAAAATATGCGTCAAATCTAGTCTCTATGGGGAACATTTGCTTACAAATAATTATAAGAATAAAACATTTAATTTATATAGTACAAGTTTAAGTAGATCCTCTCAAACAGAAACTCATTTTAAAAAAATCTTTACTCACAAGGGTCCATTCATTGTAAAAATTTTCCAATGTGTTTGGAAAATTCGCATGAGGCGTCATGGAGGATTTTTTGAATCATTATTTATTAGTATCTGTTTTGCCTAACTTATTCTATGATCAACAGTTATTACAAAATTACCACAAAAAAAATAATAAATACATTTATTCTAATAAATACCGTATATGATAATTTGAATTTTTTTTTTTTTTTTTTTTTTTTGTAATTTAAGGCACGTCATCTATGGTCATTAGCGCCTAGAGCCTTCTTAGTGTACTGCCAGTCTCCGGCCAGTGTTCTCTCGCTACAGTTTTTTTTCAAATCTTAGTACTCCATCATAGTTGATAAGGGAATGCCAAGTAGCTATTTATTAATATATTCTGTTAACAAAAATTTTAAATCACGAACAATTAAGCTCTTCAATTTTTTATTTCATTTTTAAAAGGATATATCCATGTTTTTTATTAGTCATTTAAGAATATCGAATAAAGATGCAACTTAGCCAGATTTTGCTATTACATTTCTTTTCTAGTTTAAACAGGTTAAGGGCAAACTGGCTCATTTATTCGGAGGTCAATATTGCGGCAATTGCAATAATTTTTGTTTTTATATTGTACATCATTAGTCCATAATAATGGACTTAGGATATTAGAAATACACTCTCAGTAGTCTGTCATTTTGTAATTAAATATGGTATATTAAGAAGGAGAAATACGAACAAATACAACAGATAATTTAGCATCTTATAGATACAAATTATTATTTTCCTTGCATTTATTACTATTCATTTATTACTCTTCATATTAATTTAATTTAAGACTTTTCATTTCCTTCAGTATTTCTGGAATTTCGAAAGTCATTTAAGAATTAGGAAGAATTATATATTTTATTTTTTTTAGTTTAAACTTTTAAAAAAGTATTAACAAAAATTCATTTATCTATTTATCATTTATCAAATCATTTATATATTGGGAGTTGATCATATAGTAAGTATACCTGAAATATTAGACGAAAAATATACAATTTATAAAAATAGAAATATAACGGATTTATAATATAATAACTCTAAATTATCTAGTAAAATCAAAATTGGTTATAATGGCTGTTCATTTTCCTTTCTAATTTAGAGAATGCAAAGAGCATATCAATTTGTGATAAAACGTTGTAATACTGGTAACGTGACCATTAAACAATGTCCTAGAACCGAATAAAAGGAAGGTGAATTTTCCAAAAGACTTTCTTATTCAACGGCGTTCCATAAGATTCTCTATTGCGGCTTCCTCTAGTCACTGTAATTGTCTGTTGGCTCAGGGAATTTATGCTAGCCAAATTGTTACAAACGGTTCTCAGGGCTGCCTAAAAGGTTTCTCTATATAAAATGTCGCCGAGAGCCCTTTTCAACACCTGCAGAAATCTTGCTCCAGCGATATTTCTTCCTCATTCAAAATCAAAATCTGCCATAACCCATTATCGGCTGGATTGAATTTTTCATTTTAAAAAAGAAAACAAAAAATGGCGAAGTTTTCATAACTTGTAAAATAGCAATCACAGAAAAAACCGTTCAAAGAAAATTTTTATTACAAAAAATACAGGAACCTATTTCTTAAATAAAAACCACACCTACCCATTTGAAAAAATGAAGTCGGTACCTGTATCCCGCTTCTGGATACAGAATTAAAATTAGATCCAAATTAAATTTGGATTTCTAACAAAAAAAAACTAAGGGGACACGTATTTTTTAGTTTTTTTTTCAGCTATCTTAGTTTCCGATAAAAAGTCGTTAACCATATACCTTGGGACACCCTGTATATAGTTGATATAACAAGTTTAAAGAAAATCGTAGGAGCCATTTTTGAGAAAATCGCAAGAAAGTGAAAACAAAAACACAGTAAAGTGGTACTTCCGGTGGAGAAATTTTGACAGGTAACTTACGGTCCGAATCCCATGGTAATACCTAAACGAATCAAGGTAAACCTAAAACTGTCAAGTTTGAAATTTCTGCCTTTTTTACGTTTTTGAGCTATGCTGTTCGCATACAACATACATACACACACGACATAGACCATTTTCTAAAATAAAAAAATCTGGTGTGAAACACTCACACAACTTTCTCTTACTCCAGTTTTCAAAATTATAATTGACAAATTTTATAGTTAGTGTGCCAAATTTAATGAAATTCGTCAAAAACTGAAAAAACTGCCCAGTAAAAGCGCACTTTCGGTTTACTAATATTCTTAAAAATCGGAATTTTAACCATCTGTTTATTTCTAATTAATTTTGTTTGAATGGTAGAATTGTATAATCAACTATGCATAGCCACTTTACGAGGAAAACATAACCCCCCCTCCTCAAACGGTGTACTTAAATGAATTTTATCCCAGAGAAATATTTCTAAAATCAAAGGTGGGTAGATCTTTGTATGCGTAGTTGATATACCAAGTTTAAAGAAAATCGTCGGAGCCATTTTTGAGAAAAACACAAAAAAAGTAAAAAAAAACAAAAACTAGTAAAGTGGTACTTCCGGTTGAGGAATTTTGACAGATGAGCCACCGTCAGATGCCATGGTGATACCTAAACGGAATATCAAATTTCAACTTTCTACGATTTATCGTTTTTGAGCTATGCTGT
>JAAEAF010005667.1:0-71560 GCA_011037195.1 Triatoma infestans | reverse complement strand
GGGGAGGGAATCCCCAACCTGGAGAGCCAGAGGCTGATTGTACCCCGAAGGGTGGGCGATGGCGTCGCCACAGGCCAACACCAAAATGTCTCTAGATGCAAGCGGATTAGGGAGTTGCGACTAGATTTTAATGTCCGCACAAGGATCAGTACATACCTTATTAGAAGATACGACTTATCCAGTGCAGGATTTTAATGTATGCAACAGACATTAAAATGTCCAGTGAAGATTCTCCCTTTTAGTCGCCTTCTACGTCAGGCAGGGAATACCGTATGCCAATTCTACCGCGGCACCTACACGGGGATCCGGTGATGGACAGTGTTGTCTGTAAGGAGAGAACACTGCCCGGAGGCCGGCAGTGCACTGAGAAGGCTCCGGGGGGCACAATAGGTCTTTCAGGTTGCAGTGCAATAATCCCCTAACACAATCTACATTTTTTTTTTTATTGTTATTAAGGCGCGTCAACATCTATGGTCATTGGCGCCCGGAGCCTTGTCAGTACAATGCCGGCCTCCGGACAGTGTTCTCTCGTTACAGACAACACTGTCCATCACCGTAAAGTGAGCTGTAGAGGCTCTTAGGAAGAAAAAAAATCTAAGGGTAGCACAGGACTCGAACCCGAGTCCTCCGCATGGGAGTCCAGTACGCTAACCACTTAGCTATTCACTTCCCTAAAACAATCTACAATTATTTGTACTTGCCTATTTCTTTGATAATTTATGTATTCTTTTAATTAAAGCAAAATATGTTTGTATTTTTTGAACTAATTATTTAGCCCATGACAATTTTGGTTTACATAATCGTCTTTATAATTATTAATAAGAATTTAATGTATGGCCAAAAATTACGAGTTTGTAGAAGATCAATTTACCAAAAGTAAGACTTTAATAATTTTTGTAACTAAATGAGATTATCCGTATTAATAAATAATAATTTAAAACTGAGTAAATTACTGTAAGAAAAAAAAAGTCATGTGATAAAATTAGCTATATATTTTTTTTTTCCAAATGTGACCCTCAAAACATTTAATTTCGTTGGTGAAAAATTTTATCACAATTTTTCATCTTACTCATTGAGAGACATTAAAAATAAAATGTTCATAAATAGATTAATTACGATGACAAGTGAAGAAGTGCAAAGTTTAATTAAATTAATTCCGAATTATATAAAAAAATCATACCACTGGACAAAGTCCATTATTAATTTGGTTGTAATCTCTAAGATTTTTTGTTTTTTTTTTTTTTGTTTTCTTGTTAATTAATAATCATATAATCAAATGTATATATATATATATGTATATTTATGATGTGATGCGATCAAAGTTCCGGTCAAAGTTCTTATTAGTGACTGTTCATTTTCAACACAGATCACTTTTTTTTCTTTTATTTCTTAAATTGTTACACTCCAATATCGCGTGACTATTTTATTTGATGTCCCTGATTAAAAATTCAATTTATCTTTTCATTTTCATCTTCATTTCTTCACAAATTTATCTTCTTATCTATACAAAATTTAAAACCATCATTTACACCCTTTTTTTTATCTGATCAATCATCATTTTAATGGTTCATGCTTGAAGACTTGGTGGAAAAAAAAAAACTGAACTATCTTTACAAAAAAAAACCTGTTATCAACCTGAGACTCTGCTAATTTTGTTTGCTTTTAAAATGGAAAGAAGAGATTTTCAATTAAACTAAAGTATGGCGGTTGAACCAAAGGAAAAAAAAGCCATTTGTGGTTGATTCCCGGGGAAACTACACAAGAAACACTCCTTCAAAATACTATTTAATTAGATAAAACAGTTAAAACTCTTTATAAAAGATATTATATAAAGTCCAATTTAAACTTTTATTTAAGATTAAAAGATTGATGGAAATTTTTATCGATTAAAACTTCCAAAAAAAAAAAAAAAAAAATGTCATGTAAGGTGTTCACATTGGATGGTTATAAAATAACGAAATTGCTTTGGTTGGATGGCATCAATGAGAATGCATGCACCCTGCTTGGAGTGCATAGCTGGCAAAATGGTAGCGCAAGATAGAGACGGATGGCGAAGTTTGTTGGCGGAGGCCAAAAACCGCGTTAGTGGGTTGTAGCGCCAAAAAAAAAAAAAAAAAAAAAACAAAAAAAACATAATGAAGAAGTGGTTTCAGAATTTTTGTTGGGAGTATTACAAGGCTAGTATCTTAAGCCTGTTATTGTTTACCTTGTTGTTGGATAATGGAACTTTTGTATAGACATGAAATTGCGATCGTTTCAAATTTTCGATATTGTGCTTTCACCGGAAATACATATTCTGAGCTCCCCTGAATACGAAAGAAATGTTTTTAGCGAATGGTTTATTATACGTTGTATTGTGTGTGAGCGTGCGTGCGTGCGGGTGGATAGGTGGGTGGTTGGTTGTGAGGTATGAACAAAATTTTTCAAAAAATTAAAAAATCTTGATATTTTTACGGTAACTTAATATTCCGTTTTAGAAACTACTACTTAGAGAATATTACAAATTTTGCTGAACGTATTTTCAAGCGGTTTGCATCAGTTGACACAGCCTTTTTTTTTTTTTTAGAGGAGGGATAAGGGAGTTTATGCATATATGCTTGTGTGTGCGTGCTTTAACAGCATAAAATAAAACCATGAAGCTCGAACTTAATTATTCCCAGACTTATTAACAGAGTAACTAAGTGGTAGGTTTAGATCTGTTACAATTTTTCTATATTTTCCTAAATACGGTGCGTTGTAGCTGATTTTGGCTTTCACTCGACCTCTTGGTGAGGCGTTACCTGCTTTGGACATTGATCTTTAAAGTGATGTATAATAAGGAGGAGGGCCGTTAGTCCACAATACAATCCAGTTTTAGATCATTTTAATATACCATTTATAGTAACCATGGTAACAGATTCTAAACACGGCTAAATGAAATGATTGCAAAAAAAAAATTAATATTGAAGTGCATTCACGCAATACGCGCATCATTCCGCAATATTGGCAACTTCCCGAGGGGTCAAGGGGCCGAGCCCTTGAAGTAAATAAATGAATAAATAAACCAAATCTATGTAAATTGCAGTAGGAGAAAGTCGTGTGATTGTGAAACACGATTAAAAAACAATTAAATTGCATTTTCAATAACCAGTAAAAACGCAACTGGTGATTGTGCAAGAGAAATCGTTTCCCTTCTACAAATTAAAATGGATACAGGTGATTCCAATACAAGTAGGCTACCATTTGTTCTACACAGACGACAATTCCCTATAGTTTTAGCTTTTGCTATAACTATTATTATTTAAGTCTCAAGGACAGAGTATTGATCATGTTGGACTGTATGTGGATACGCTCTTATTTAGCCATGGACAAATATGTGTTGCATTGTCGAGATGTCATTCAAAATAAGGAATACAAAACATTCAACATTCCGAAACTATTAAAAAAAAGGTTGTTTAGAAACACTATACATTTTGTGCTTGGTTTATGTGTTTTATTTATTCTTACATTACTTTTTTGGGTGGTTTCCATCCGGGGAGGAGGTTGATCGCTGAAGGCACCTGCGGGCTGAGCCCCCCCTCATGACTTGCATTAATATTACAAATTCGGCTGGACGGATTTTCAAACGGTTCGCATCATTTGCGACACAGAAATATATATATTATTAGAAAAGAAACAATAAAGGATGATATAATAGAAAATGTTTTAAAAAATAAGCTTAAAACAATGTATCATAAAAAATTTTATTGTTTATTCATTAGAGAGAATTTTAGCGATCTTAGTCTGTTAGAAAAGCGTTTTTAAAGAAATGCGATCTGACATTGGCGGCAATGACGACTATTCAAGACAAGGAAAAATGTTTAAAAAATAAATATATATTTTTTATTAAACTATTTAAAACAAGTAACTAAATATAAATAAAAAAACACAAGCAGAATAATTTTATATCAGTGAATCTTTTGTTGATTCACCTTTCTATTCCAGAATTTAAAAAAAACAACGTTTAAAAATGATTGCTTTAATTTTGATTACTAATGGCAAATAATTGTTGGGAATAAAAAAGAGAATAAAAATAGGAGAATGCTAACAAAAACTTGTATTAAATTTATTTCAAACTGTTGCCATTAAATTATTTTTACTTTTTTATTTTTTACGTTTCTATTTTTACTTATTATTTATTTTTACTTTTTAACCTGCATCATTCTACATGTTTTCAATTATTAAGGAAAGTTTATAAAATATCAATTAATAAGGAGGGAATAAATACAATTAAAAGAATCAAGTGAATTCAGCTAAGACTGGGAACCTAATCTGATTCTTCTGGCCTTTCTTTGAGCGAAATCTCTCAATTATATCATTAAATTTAAAATTTTTCATAACTTCACTTTCTCTGATCCTGATTTTACACATCAAATACAGACAGACCTAGATATCCCTTTCCAACTCTCTCCTCCTCCCAAGGCGTTTACCCCTTCCGAAGTTTCTCACATCATAAAACACCTATCATCCAAAAAAGCGCCAGGCCTTTGACTTAATTACATCAAAAATCCTATCTGATCTCCCAAAGAAAGCAATAGTACTTCTTACAACAATATACAATTCAGTTCTCCGAACCACTTACTTTCCTCTAGAATGGAAATTCTCTATAATAAAAATGATACCTAAACCCTCCAAACCTCATCATCTCCTAACTTCCTACCGACCGATAAGTCTCTTACCCCTGATGGGTAAGATTCTTGAAAAACTCATCCTCAAGAGAATTCACAATCTCCTTGAAGACTCTGAAGTAATACCCAACCATCAGTTCGGATTTCGAAGCCTACATTCCACCGTTCACCAATGCCATCGCGTTGTAGACGTCATCGCTTCCTCTCTTGAGCGAAAACAGTATTGTTCTGGGGCTTTCTTAGATATTGCGCAAGCATTTGATAGGGTATGGCACCATGGGCTGCTGTGGAAGCTCAAGAGCATCCTTCCTTATACCTATTACCTCATCCTTAATTCTTACCTCTCACACAGATATTTCGGTGTAAGTGTTGGGCACTCCTTGTCTTCCTATTACCTTTTAGCAGCTGGTGTCCCACAGGGAAGTACCCTTGCTCCCATTCTCTTCACAATATATACTGCCGATATTCCAACCAAATCCGAACACTCATATCTTTACCTACATATATGACACAGCCATTCTTTCCCCACATCCCGATCCTGTCCTAAGCACACGTAACCTTTAGCAACATTTGCAATCCCTAGAGAAATGGTTTTGCAGATGGAGAATGAAGGTTAACGTCCAATAAAGCAAAAATATAACGTTCACCCTAAGACGTGCCATTTGTCCTCCAGTTCATATGAACCACATCTTATTACCATGCGTTGATACAGTTAAATATCTAGGACTCTATATAGACAAACGCCTGACATGGAACCCACATACAAGACTGAAGAGAAACGAAGTAAAAAAAGTTACAGCCTACTCAAGCGACTACTAGACAGACGCTCAAAACTAACTTTAAACAACAAATTACTTATCTACAATCTCCTATTAAAACCAATTTGGACTTACGGACTTGAGTTACGGGGCTCAACCAAGCGTTCCAACATCCACCGCCTCCAAATCCTACATCCAAAATACTCCGTTGTATAACCAATGCTCCATTTTACTTTCTAACCTGACAATACATTCCGATCTCCAGATTCAATTTATAAGTGACCTGGTCCAAATACGATACCGCAAATTTCACACCCGTCTCATCACATCCACAATCCATTAATTCACCAGCTTTCCTCAGCAGCCATTCTAGATAACCCTCCTCGACGACTGAGGCGGCAGTGGCTTCATGATCTCTTATAAGTGCGCAGCGAAATAATGTGGAGGGTCACCACTGGGTGATTTCTGCATTCCCGTGATTGTAAGTCATCTCATTTACTTGTTGCTGGTTACGCAAGCGTACTAGCAATTGTAAATTTTCAAATAAATTAAAATAAAAAAAAACTTCACTTTCTATAGCCATATGAACCAAAGGCGTTTAAATGACCATCCGAGCGCATAATATATCTTTTAATTTTCAATTTAGAAAAACTACTTTCACCTGCAAGCCACTATTGCCGGAATGGTTAACAAGATTCTTAACTGGATAAAATGATTTGAAAAGGGCATAGGTCTATTATTATAAGAGGGGTATTGAAGAAGAGTTAAGGTATTTAGTTATGCATTCTTCTGGCAGTGCCAACAATTTATTCGGTGAGTCATCAATTTATGTCAACAGGGTTTTCATGATGTGTTAAGAGCACGTTCTAAATCTATCGCTGCTTCATTATGTTGCCCTCCGAGAAATTGTTGAATGTAAACAAAAAAAAAAACGCCAAATAATTTGATATGTCTTTTTTTTAATTGCTTAAACCGAAATTATAAAGGTTAGTACTTCGTAAAAAAGAAATTAACTTTACACTCTTCTTTTGGAATAGAAAGAATCATCTGCGATATTCATAAATTCTTTTCCATTTACATGAACGTTGTAACTGTAAATTCTGGAAATACTTCAAGATCTTCTATCATTTTGCTGGTTTCTATTAATTTCTCTTCAAAAACTTTTTTTCTATATATTTGTAATCAATTGCACAATTTTTCAAAAATATATATTCCCATAATCCATACTGAGCTCTGAGGTACTGTACAACTTTGTTTATCAAATTTACTTCAAAAGCAAATCATGCCAGGAAACTAAGAAAACCAAAAAAAAATTAAATTTTTCTAATTTAGTAGATAGTAATTAGGCTTCAGTTTTTGCCAGGGGATTTTCAGTTGATTCTCTGCGATTTCCATAATTGCATCATATACCGTATCTCCTGGTTACGCACAAATTTGACGCTCTACATTCTACACTGTTTTCTAAAATCATCCCACCATTTAATTGTAAAGCAGAAAAATGGACATAAATTCGCTAAATAATTCCAAATGGGGAACTCATTGCTTCGGGGCAAGCCTTGGCCATATCACCTAAAACTAGATTGTAATTATGGCATGCGCAAGGCGTGAAAAAGCCCTAGGATTGGTTCTCAAAAGCCGGGCAAAAGCACTTCATATTAGCTCCGTTGTCATACCCTTGTCCTCTAATATCAAGAGTAATTAATGCTAAACTTTCAAGTACACATACTAGTGTATTATAAAGATTTTCACCCTTGTTACTTTCTACTCTTATAAATTTAATAAAATTTGCATGTACTCCTGCAGAAACTTGAGATGAAATACCTTCAGCAAAATACCGAATGGTTAATGACATTTGCTCCAGTTACAATCAAGTATAACAGCGGAATATTTAGTACACTTAGTGCCTATTTAGTGTTTCAAGTTGAAAAGCATTTCTTATTTTCTTATAGTATCAATAATATAATTTTGTATTACATGTGCTAATAAATAATATTACGTATTTCCGTGCTGTTTACTTAGGTGGAGCAAGGAAAGAATGGATCTTTGTCATTTCTTCTCTTTTTGAGGTTGACGGCTTCTGTGGCGGGTGTGTGCGCCTGCTCATGGAGTTGAGCAAGGGGAAATAAGAAATGTGCTAAAAAAAACTTTTTAGGTCGAACATGGAGATGGAAAGTGAGAAAAAATTATGTAGATTTAACCTGATTTATGCTTCTCAAACCTGGTGGGGGAGGATGAAGTTGTTTGCGTCCGAGATTGTCCACTCGTTTCCCCTGGATATCCAACTAAACGAACATCAATCACTAACGCAGCCTAAAATTTTATATAGGGCCACAGGACGCAGAATGGCTGAATAGCCCAAGTCTTGGCGTAAGTAAAAAAAAAACACCTGGGCAATAATGCAGTACAATTTAGAAAGGTTAAGAAGGATGGTAAGAAGAAGAGAAAAGTATGTTAAATATAAGTAGAAAATATAAAAAAAAGTAATACATGGATAAGGGAAAGAAAAGGCATGGAAGATATAGGAAGGGTAATAGCAAAGAAGGAAATGGGACGGCCACTTAGAAGTGCAGATCTGAGGTAAAGTGTTAACCTGGAGGCCAATAGAAACGAGTAGGAAAAGAGGTCAACCAAACATCAGGTGGGACCAAAAATGAAGGAAGTATGTGGAGGTGAGACTTGGAAAAGTGTGACTCTACATCGGACTAAGTGGAAGAAGAGATTGTCAGAGAAATTGCCAATAAAAAAAAAAGAATTTACAAATATTATTAAAAGAAATATAGTAACTACGTATTAATAATCTTTAATTAGTACTAATATTATGGAAAGGTATTCTTTTAAATTCGAAAATGCAATCACAAAACAGATTGAACAAACATTATTTCAAACCAATCATCGGCAAGCGCAAATTAGTTTAAAAAAGAAAAGGAGAGAGGCATATCTCTAAGAGTTTTGCTGAAATTAATTAAGACAATGCGCTATGTGATTTTAATTAATTTATTATTTGTAGTGTCAAAAAAAATAAAAGGAAGAAAACAAACACAAAATTAAATAATAAAATCTCAAGAAAAATATAAATATATATACATAAGAAAAGGCACACTTGACTTCTTGTCTTTTAAATTAATTGATTACTCTTGAACTACAATAAAAGTTACACGTTCCACCCAAGTACAAATTAACAGAAATATGGTCAAATTTTGCACTACTGACAGATTGAAAAGTTATGGCTATACAGAGTATTATTATAAATTTTTTGCTGTAAGATCAAAAGAGAAACCCGCGAAATTATATTATATTATCATTTCATTTTGATGTGAAAAATTTCTTTCTGAGATAAATGATTTAATTCTGTTTGAATTAAAATATGCAATGTCACGCTACTGTACAATAATAAATATAATCCAGCTAACTATTTGTATCTTGGATTTTTTTTCCATTTTTATTTGAAATAGACGATCAACAGCTTCTATTTTTAAATAAAGTATTATTATTATACTATTATATTAATATTACTTTCAATATTGTAATGTATTTTATCAGTTTCTTTGCTACATTCCTCGTTTACCAGTCGAAGCGCGGGGCCCTAGGCGGCTGTAAACCAGTGGTCTCAAAGTGGCGTGCCGCATCTGGCACTTTTACACGGCCACATTTATTATTTATTTATTATTATTTTATACATTTCAATTATACATTTGTTGTAAATATGGTGCATAAAGTTTTAGAGACATAGGGAACTTACATGAGCGACTGCTATTTAAGAAATAAAAGAGATAGTATTTGAATACGTTAAGGCTTTACCTTTGTTACTGTATGCTTGTATGCCAGAATATATGTATATTCTCTCATTTTGTTTAAAAAAAATTCTGGCCGGTCAGCTGCTTTCCGATTGTGCATTCGGCCCGCATGCAAATTATGTTTGAAACAAAACAATGGTAACTAAGAGAGACGAAGACTTCCATCTTTAAAAAAAAAAATGTATAGTTATAAAAAGTGTCGTAAGATGGCAACACTTCCCGGGAATTCATTTTATTCTAATAATGACTGACCACTATTTTTTTTAAAAATTATCTATTTTTTTCTTAGTAAGTTTAAAATTATATGTGATTTATTGCAACTATGTGAAAATTAGGAATACTATTAGTAGTTCAGACAGTCTTAGGAGCTTCATCAAGGCTTTTACATTTTTTCATTATTATATTACAATAATTGCGGCATTCTAGCGGTAAATTTTGGAAACTGGATTTGTTTTTAGATTTCGTTGTCGGTATACTTTCTGCTTTTTTTAAACCAGGCATGTAACTATACCACTAAATAATTTCTTTATACATTTTTATTAACTATTATTTTTAAGCAAACCTTTATAGTAGAAATTTTCTGATAGTATATCTAAAATTTAGCTGTTTATAATAAATAAAAATCTGATGTGAAACACTCACATGACTTTCTGTTACTCCAATTTACATAGTTTCATAGTTTCTAGTTTATCGAATTTAAAAATATAACGCTTGTTCTTATTACAATTTATTTGTTTAATTGCACTAATAATTAGTTCGATTCCTTTTTTTATGTTGTTGCGAAAAACTAGATTTTGATTGTATTTGTTAATGCGTAGATTTCCAACTTTATAGTAGTACTCTTTCAATAATTTGTGGACTGCGCCACATACATAAAATTAAGGACAATATAATGAATAGCTAAAAACTCCAGGACTAAGACAAAATTTTTAACTGAATATTATGCATTCCTTGGAGAAAATTTTGTGGGTGTTTAACATCAATTTTATTTTGTGCCACTAGTATAAACGGCCAAATACAAAATAGCGGGCTTACATTCGATCTTGCATTTATGCCTAATTCTCTTTTGCTTTCTTTTTGAACAATAGAATGAAAATCTTTAATTTTTTTCCACTCACTAGTCCCATTATAACTATGCCTGCCCGCTGTTCATTGTGATGTATATGTTCACTATTTTCTATGGTGTTGACGTGTTACCACTTATTTATTTTCCTAAAATATACGTTAAAGTTGTCATGTTTTGAAGATTTTTTTAAAAATTTCTTATTTTTATGCCTTGATAAAGACAATATATTTGTCGAAACGTTGGCAAAAATATAAGATTTTTTTTTTATTTTTAAAAAAGACCGAATCTCACTAACCTTATCCATTTTATCCAAATAATATTAAATAAAAATTAAATAAGTTTTCTACGATTTTATCCATAAAAACGCCGACAGATTACATTAAATTTGTTATACAAACTATGAATAATTAACAAACGTTTCTTCTGAAAAGTCATTTTACTAAGTTTAAATTATCCAATTGATATGAAATTGAAGACAGGCAAATATTTGGTAAGAAATTATGCCCCTGGCGCAATAGCCCATGAAGTGCGGCCAAGGCTTGCCAGACAACGATTTGAATTGGGGGCGTGTGATAAGCATGCCGCAGTTCCCACGCCGTTTAGTTCCGGCCTTCGGACGCTACTAACTCTAGCTTCCCACTTTTTAACACGATGCTGGGACAACACCAACTTTGCCCCTCACGGGAATCGAACTCTGAATTCTCGCACGAAAGGCGAGTGCGCTAGCGACTAGACCAACGCGTGAGGGTAAAAAATTATTTTTGAAGAAAATTCGTCACTGAAATCTTGTAAATTGCAGTAAGAGAAAATCGTATCGAGGGTTTAACACCAGTTTTTTTTTTTTCTTTTTGAATGCTTGATAAAAAGCGACATTTATAATTCTAGTAATAGCTATTATGTTCCACTTAATTGCTTTTTTGTGGTATACGTTTTATTTTCTTTCACCTTTTTTTTTTTGCTAATTACTTTTTGGTTATATTTTATTCTACACAATTTCATGCATTCGTATTTACATTTTTGTTGAGGGGAAACTTGAAACATTTCGTTCTAAACGTTTAAAATATTAGAAAATTAATTCTCTCATTTCTGTAGGAAGTACTGCAATCGTTTCAAATTTCCAAAAACGGATGATTTCACAGAAAAGTATGTTTTGAGGTAACTTGAATACGAAAAAAAATGTTTTTAGTGAATGGTTGGTATTGTATGTGTATGTGCAACAAAAAAATCCCTAAAACGAGATACTACAGGTAGGTCAATTATGATATTCCGTTTAGCTAATATCATCGCAGATGAAACGAAAGTTTTAAAATTTTTCAAAATCAGAAGTGCAACTTTGGTAGAGATTTTCTTAGTTTTTCGGAAACTTTCTCGCATATGCCCGTTTTTTTTTTTTTTATACTTCACATACAAATTAAACAAATGAAGGGCTTAGTCACTTTTTCTAGCGAAATGGTTTTTGGGAAGATCTGGAGTAATAGCAAGGTTAACCTTTCTCTAAAACGACCATATGGCACAATGGATGATTTTACCACCTTCTTAATAAGATACATTAAAAGCGTTACTAGAATTTCAAATTTGAAGATATAAGTTAATCGGAAATGCGAGTTTTTGGAATTTTCTTGAACGGTTCCAGCGATTTTCTTCTTATTGCACAAAATCCTTGATTTTTCTGATATTCTGTTTATTTTATATTAAATAACATTTAATATTTATTAGCCTTTTATAAAAGTTGATAGTATAGTAAATTTTTGGGGCCTTATTATTTGAATGCGTATCTTAGTCTCCAAAATGACGTCCAACAAAAACATGGTTTACCTTTTCGAACTTCTTGGAACGATTACAATGACTTTTTTGTAATTTTTATATTCTTTCTACCCAGTTAAACATCTGTTACTTTTATTTGTAACGTTTTTCCAAAAAAGTATGTTTCTGGCACCAATGTCTGAAAGCGTGTGTTTTTCTTGATTCTTTTATATAGGTTCTTTGTTTGAACTTTAGGTAATAGTGAATAAGCATTACTCGCCATAAGCTGGAACTTAAGTAATAAAATAAAGCTAAAAAAATTCAGTGTTTTATAATTTACATAAATCAATGTTATAATATAAGGCTCTCAGCCAGGTATAATGCATTAAGTTTCTGTTGGCGCAAATTAGTTCGTTAGTAGCTTTTGCGTGGATGCAAAAGGAGAACTAACGAAGGTGCCGATTTAACTAGTTTCGGTTTTAGATAGTACTTAAGTAAGAAACTGAAAGTGCTAGAACCAGATGCTTCCAGAAAGTGCTGTAGAAAGTGTCTCTTATCCAAACTTTTTTGTTCACAAAAACCGTTTTATTTAAAATAATTAAAAAACACTTAATTGAATCTTATTATTATATATAGAAACTCACCTTTCTGCAAGCATTTCAATTTGGTGAAGGTACCATTCCTTTGGTTTTGAGGTTAAAAATTCTAAGGCTACTCGCACTGCTTCAAAATTTTCAAGTTCTATATTATGAAAAAATGAGCCACAGCCGGAAAAGATCATAATCAGATGTGGAACTTGAGGACTATAGGCTGGGTAAGGAAAACACTTCTTTTTTTTCCTTCTTGTTTTTAAGATCTATTGTGCCCCCGGAGCCTTTTCGGTACATACCGATCTCTGGACAGTGTTATCGAGCCACTGTCAACTCTGCCCTTCACCAGACAGGGAGCTACAGAGGCTCCTAGGAAGAGAAAATCTAAGGGCAGCATGCTGCTGGATTCGAACCCGGGATCTATGCGTTGCTAGTCCAGCGAGCTACCGCAGAGCTAATCCCTTCTCAAGGAAAACACTTACTTCCTCTAAATCTGCTATTTTTACCTGGGTAAAACACGAACGGTAGTTCATTATTATTATTTTTTTTTTTTAATAATGTCTTAAAAGACTCGTATAACAATTTTTTCTTCTTACATTTTGTTTGCAGATTCTAATAGCAAAATAGAAGTACAGTTTGAGTACATAATGGATTAAAGGAATAGTCAAAGTAAACATTTTATATAAATTATATAAACAAAACCATTAAATAGGATAAATTATTATCTAACTTCAAAGGTCAGCATTGTTTTCATACACAATAACTTTTTGACAACCTTGTATTTCCAATGAAGAAGAGCCATGGAATAATTTTGTCTACGTATGTAAAACAAATAATTTTTTTTTTTTTTTAAGGAAATGACCACAAAAACTAAGTTGTTATTTAAAATTTATTTATTTTATACAAAATATTATCAATTTTTAAGTGTAAATTTACAATTTATTAGCCTGATATATTTTCCGTCAGATTAAAAAAAAAAATACATACAATGAACAAATTTTAATGGAGAAACTTTAAATGCATAATGCATATATGTCTATTTAAAAAAACTGGATCAACTTAAGATACTGCCAATAAATTACGCTGAAATCTAAAAAAGCACTAAGGGAAATTACTGACTGAAAGAAAAATTGACTTAAGTAGACAAAACATGCTAAAATAACTAGAATACTCTAATAGTAGTAATCACAGTGATTTTCAATTATTTAAAATTAAATATTGAATGAAAAACTATAAAAAAAAAAAAAATATATAATAAATTAAAACAGAACTAAAGATTGTTGAGAATTACTGAAAAGAAATTTAGGATTCACTCAGTAATTCTGGTCAACTAAATTAACAAATAATTTTTAACTGGATAAATGATTACTTAATATTAGATCACATTCTAAAATTGTTTATTTATATATAATGACCTAATTACTCAGGTAAAGATATTCCATTAAACGCTGACTTTATATAAATTAAAAACAAAAATATAAACATTACGAAATTTACTAATACTCCTATTTGAGACAGCCATTAGATTTACAATTATTTTCAGGTTGTTCTGGAGCACCGGCTAGGTCACCATGTTTTGCTATAACATTTTTTATTAATTCTTTAGATGGTTGTTTCAGATCGTATGCCCATCCAATTTTAGCCATAAAATCAATAAACATTGTTGAGAAATTGGTTTTATAGTGGCCATACTCGCCAGTCTTATAATCCCATGGAAAGACATGATGGTAATTATGCCATCCTTCTCCCAATGAAAACACTGCAACAGATGCATTATCCACTGGACAGATTCTCCTGCAAAATAAGGTGTTTTGAGAATCTGCTCAACTTTGTTAGATTGGTTATACTACTCTATTTAAGGTTGACAATAAATAATTAAAATATTACGAAAAAATAAATTAATCTACAATAAAAATACAAATCCAAAAATAAGAAGGATAGTTATAAAGGAAGATCATAATTTAAAGAGAAACGAGGAGCAAGTTATTTAGGCTGTGCCCTAGGGCGGGTGTTTCATTTCTGGTCAACCAGTGTCGTTTGTGATTTATAGTTAAAGTCATCTCTCTATACGAATTGATTGCGAACCTTACTGTGAGTATGAATGAAAATCTGAAACCGGTCCAACAAAATGGAAGCATGCTATGATGGATAAAATCATAGATATTTTCCAGCATTGGTAATCCAACCATATATTCAACAATTATAATAATTAGGGACTGGTTTGGAGTACTTGTGACTGGGTGGTTCCGATTTCGGGCCTACATATAATTGCTAAATTTTATATTGGTTTGGAAAATGTAGGCTTTAGTTTACTTTAATTTTATAATAATTATTTACTCTGAGTCATCCACAAGTTTGATAAAACAAATTTAAATAAATTAATAATTTGACCTCTTAATCTAATAAATAGTTTTGGTAAAATAAAAAAGGGAAAACAAGAAAAGTAGCTACCCATTATAATGAGATAACTTTACAGTTCTTAAACACTGATACTGAGAAGGTAATCAATCCTTAAAACGTTTCTGGACAAATGTGAATTATATAAAAATTGAAAGTTATTAAAAAACATTAAATCAACTAGGTGACGAATGCCTTGCTTCCTACTAATATCCTACTTTTGAAATATCAATAATATTCATTATTTCATCGGCCTATTTCACTTTTATTTGAAACGTTCTCGAAATAATTGAATTTAGTTGGATTCTGATGTAGTTGTGAAGTCAGGCTTTTCTCGAAAGTGCAATTCCAGTGTTTTATGTTTCTTCATAAATGATTTTTTATGTAAAAACTCTAAGTTTGAAGAAAATTTGGAAGCTGAGGGAAGTAAAAGAATGTTTTGTATTTCTCACCATAATATTTGCAATATAATAATTGAGAATTGAGAAACTGAATAAACTTAAATCTACATGAACACTTTTTATATAAAATTATAAACCCATCTTTAACTAAATCACCTTGAATAGTTGATTCAAATTTGTGAAAAAATAAAATAAAACTTACCTATCGTAAGGTTTGGTGCCCCAAATATGTGCAAAGCTATTAACAGACCATGTACTGTTAAGTGCAAAAGCATATCTGACTATGTCAAGCGCTAAAAATGAGACAAGGAAGCTTTCATTCCAAAAATACATTGGCACTACGACAGGAAATGTAAAGCATAGCAACAGTTGCAGTGGAATAAAGTATCTGAAATAATGAAGAAAAAAAAAATCAGTCAAGTTTCCTAGATAAATATTTAGAATTGCCATGGGTTTGCTGATACTTTTTCAGGCCTTATTTAATTAAAACTATTTGTAAGACAAGAACTTTACAGACCATAATCTGTATGTGCTGCTCAATATATCACATTATATCAATAATTTACAATTTGGAAAGTCAAATATGATATTTATAAGAATGTATTCTTACTTAGTATGCCACCTTATATATGGATTATTTTTTATATCAGACATGTCAATCTGTTTTCCTTTTTCAATCACTTCTGGAGCTTTTTTCATCATTAACCAACCACAATGAGAGAAGAAAAATCCTCGTTTAGAGTTATGTGGATCTGCATCAGTATCACTGTATTTGTGATGCACTCGATGGTCCAATACCCATTGATAAACTGTATTCTGTATGAACGCAGAAGTTGTCAACATTAGTATTTATTTATTTATATAAATAGGTTTATATCCAGTTACAAAGTTAATAAAAACAAAAATTAAATAATTATACAACAAAAACAGACATTATTGAATGAATAAATTAAAGCATATTGAAGAATAAATTTATTAAAGAATAAATTAAAGCATATTTACTTGGCCAGCGATGCTAAATAAAAGTAGAAGTAATATTTCAAGTTGTGGTTTAGCTTTATAAGATCTATGTGTCCACAAACGGTGTACACCAGCTGTTACCCCGAATCCTCCAATAATAGCAACCATAAAAACTGAAACAAACTTTACATAAAAGCAGTTGTCAGCTATATAGGTAGTCATCTGCAAATAAGCAGTTATATTTTACAGTGAAGCAGTACAAGTAGGGTTGGAGGAATTTTTAGCCTCAAAACCAAAGGAGTGGTACCTTCACCAAATTGAAATGCTTTCAGAAAGGTGAGTGAAAGTGGTAAAAAATAAAGATTATATTTTGAATAATAAGATTCAATTAAGTGTTTTTATATTTCTTTTAATAAAATTGTTTTTGTGTACAAAAACGTTTGTAACAATCACGTATGATGTGGTTGTATTGAAATAATTATCAGGAAATTATCATGGTCGAAAAATGGCAGAAATAAAGGTAATCTATTCAAGTTTGGATAAGAGACATTTTTCACAGTACTTTCTGGAAGCATCTGGTTCTAGCACTTTCAGTTTCTTAGTAAGATACTATGCAGAACTAGTGTTTAAGCGGCATCTTGGCTAGTTCTTCTTCTGCATCCCTGCAAAGCTACTAATTCAGGTTTCAAGAGTAACCTAACGCATTACACTGGCTGAGAACTAAAAACATTGATTTATCTAAATCATGTTTTTTTTTGTTTTATTTTATTTTTTAAGTTCTAGCTTCTTGACTAATGCTGATTTGCTGTAATCTACAGTTCAAACAGAGAACATTTATAAATGAATCGAGAAATGCCACACCTTCAGACACTGCCCCCAGCACATCCTTAATTAGGAAAAACGTTACAAATAAAAGTGATAGAAGTTTAAGTGGGTACAAAAAATATAAAGTTTACAAAAAAAATCATTGTAATCGTGCCAAAAAGTTCGAAAATGTGAACCATGATTGGTTGGACGTCATTTTGGGGACTATGACACGCATTCAAATAATAAGGCCCCAAAATTTACTATACTACCAATTTTTGTAAAAGGCTAATAAATATTAAATGTTATTTAATATACAATAAACAGAATATCAGAAAATCAAGGATTTTGTACAATAAGAAGTAAATCGCTGCAACCGTTCAAGAAAATTCCAAAAAACTCGCATTTCCGATTAACTTATTTCTTCAAATTTGAAATTGTAGCAACACTTTTAATGTATCTTATTAAGAAGATGGTAAAAATCATCCATTGTGCCATATGATCGTTTTAGAGAAAGGTTAATCTTGTTGCTACTCCAGAACTTCCCAAATACCAATTTCGCCAGGCCTAAAACCAAAAAGTTGCAAGCCCTTCATTTGTTTAATTGGTATGTGAAATATAAAAAAAGCTTGGACAAATGAGAGAACATTTCCAAAAACTAAGAAAATCTCCAGTAAAGTTGCATTCCGATTATTGGATTTCGATATTTTGAAATTTTCGTTTCATTTGCGATGATAGCAACTAAACGGAATATCATAATTGAAGTTATGTTAATTAAAAGGTATCAATGGGAAAGATAGAATACCTTACTTACCCCATACAATCGTTAGAGGATGTATTCCATACATTAGAAAATAAAATATACTTGCAACAGAGGCTGCATGTAAAGCAAAAAGACTTATCACTCTTTGCCATTTTAGTCCATTTTCTCTTTTTTTCACTATATTTTCTTTGCATTTTGATTCTTCTTGATTTATGGAAATTGAACTAGTCAGGATTATTTTTGAAAGTGTCATAATTATTGGCTGAAATAAATGTGAAATGAAAGTAAATTAAATATTATATGTTAAAATTTATTAACTGTTTCTTTTTTATTTTTTCTTTGCCATAAACAAATAAATACTATTTAATAAAGCTTAGAATTATAATATGGACGTATATCTCATTTGCTACAAAATTAACCGCATTATCTCTACTCCAGGGTAAAGCATAGCGGAATAGTTTTCTTGTTGTGGTTTTTAGCAAAATTTGATTCATTCATAAAAAAAAAACATATTTCTGAGCTTCATTCCAACCTCAGAAGTAATTTGAACTCAATTTCTGAAAAGCCCAGTAAAAGATGAGACTCTTTTTATCGGAAATTTGGATACGTGGTTGTAAGTGATGCATGGCAAATATTTAGGAGGCAAATTGTTTGGGAATCTATAGTAATTTGTAAATAATAAGTTAGTAAGGCTTAGAAATTTTTCGATTTCTTTTTTAAGCACCTTGTTCAAGTTAACAAGTAGCTAGCAATAACTTGTTGCTATTTATTTATTTTGTTGCTTCCATTAAATAGAACACTACAATAAAAAGCATGTTAATTGTAACATGCTTAATAGAAATATTAAGACGAAATATTCCACGAATGTCTCTTACAGGCATTCCCAGTGTTTTCATTAACAAACATTCCTTCGAAGTTGAAATTTTGACTAAATATGAGTTGTCCATAAAATTATGAATGAGGTTGAATGTGTTTCTTACAATAAAATGACAGCTAGGAGGAATGATTAACGTCGCAACTCTCCAAGCATCCATAACATTCGTTTTCCAGAAAAATTATAAAAATGAAAATAATCGCACTATGGTACATACTAACAGTCACACATACCGTCTATTAGCCAGAAACATTTTTCGCATAACGGGAATCTCAAACTTGTATTTCTAGCGAAATTTATCCCCAGCTCAGAATAATTCCTTTCATAACTAGTCCCCAAAGAAAGTAAATACTGGAAAAGTCACACCACAGAACAGAAGAGAGTCTATTTTCTGTAAAACCATCCTTTTTTTTCTTTTTTTTTTTTTTGCTCACGGCATTTGCAAAATGTGTTTTCGGTGTATAATTAATTTCGAAAGTTTGAAACGGATGTAATACATCATCTTATTAGCAGTAAGAGAAAGTTAAATTGTAATGCGCAATTGTTTTTTACCGCTCATTGTTCAGGAAAACAAAATAATTTGTTAAAGTAAGGTACCCTCAGGACCGGCTCAGTGAATGAAGTGATTGTTACAGGCGGCTAATTGGAAGAGGTTAGCAAATAGCGAATTATTGAGAATAAATAAACCAACTTTGTAAACAAATAAGAATATAATACAAATTTCAAAATGAAATATGTCCAACTTTCAACAATAAATAACACATAAATAAAGAGAAAAGGTTTTCACTTCTTCTAATTTACAAATAAAAAATGAGTTCTGAAACAATATCCGTATAAATTAACCTTATGTGCTTATATACATATATATCGATGGGCTGCACTAACATTGACGCTGAGGTCGCAGCCGTCATGTTCGACGCCGAAACACTTCTAGAAAATAAGCCTTCGGGAAGAGCAGTGTTCTTTATTTGATTGAAGGCGGCTATCACGGCTTTATCTGGCATTGCTAATGGCGAAATCACTAGGCTTTTTAGTAAAGGATGGCGGATTACATCGCAACGAGTACATAGCCACTGCAATACTTCAGGAAAAGAAAAATGAGACCATCTTGTCTAAGCAGGCGGTATGCCGGCACATCCTTTTTATAAATACCTGCAGACTGGTAAAGAATGCAACGGTGATTCACTGAAACATAAGCTACAGGCTGTTGCAACAGAAAAACAGACCCATTCAAAGAAGTTTGCCTCGAAAGATTATCACCTGGTAATTTTAAATTGTTAACAAGGCATGATTAATTACAGGCACATTTATATAAGGTGTTGTTCACTCACCATTGTGCCCACTTTGCAAACCATCTCCTAATAAGCCCTGCTCTTTATGATATTCGCTTTCCGAATACAACTTCTGTATTTTATAGGACTGCTAGACTTTAAATGGTGAGAACTAGTCATTCATTTAACGCGGCCTATGAAAAAAAAAGTTCCGGTAAACGGTTGTTTCAGACCTTCATCCTTACATGCTTTACTTTTTCATTTTGCTAACTAAAATATCAGCCCTACAGATCTATATTATAAGTTGACCATCCATAAACTTTTCAATAAAATTTTTTTGGAATTTTAATAGTTTTTGAATGTGAAAAGATAAAAGCCAGAACAATGTGTGACAACCAAACGAAATAAGCAAAGGAAGTAGCAATTTTTTTAAATTTTTATTGTTGTTTTTAATTAATTAATAATTTCTAAAAATTATTATTTTTTTAATGAGTATCTTTTTGAACTTTAGTTACTTTAAATATTTAAAAACTCACCATACAATGAGATGAATGAATATTAATCCAATTCCATTTACTTGACATTTTCCTTTTTAAAAAAATTAAGTGCCAAAATTTATACGTTTTGAATACATTCTAAGCATAAAGACTGAACATTAACTAAGGAATAGACGAAAAAAAAATTACTTAATTCATATTGCATAACAATTTTTTTTTTTTTTTCAATTCATGATACCTTTGTTTAGTCAGCGATCTCAATTATTATTACTATTATTATTTACTAATATCAAAATGAGGGTAAATGTTTTGTTTAACATAAGTTAATTTTTTCTTTAATACAAAAATGAAAATTAGTTTCGTACAATCATTGCTGAATGTTTTCTGATTATTTTAAATTAATGCACATTTCTTTTCTTTTTCTTTTTTTTTGCAAAAATAAAAAGAGTTTTGTTAAGCATTCTGTAATGTTGAATCTAAAATTTAAATTACAATATTTAAAGAAACACAAATATGAAATATTAACCCAGAAATTGATTGTATAAACATTTCTTGCTTTAAATTTATTTGAATGAATTATTATTTCTAGCTCTTTCCGTTGATCTTCTTTGAGTTCATTTCTGGGAACAACATATAAGATGTTGCAGGCTCACAGTTAACATTTTTCTCAAAACCATGTAACACTTCATTTTCCCAAACCTACAACCAGTAAGTATTTTTTTTTAATGATTTTAGTAAAATTATAGGTTAACTAATTTCTAAACAAATTAATCCCACCATTTCTAAATATTTTATCATTTATCATTTTTTTTTTTTTTTTTTATTATTTTTTAAATCTTGTATACTGTAGTGTAAAAAAAAATATATATTTTCAAAGTACTAGCAAATGCCGATGACGTTGACATTATTGCCAGGTTATTCACGGCTTTAAAGGAGGCTTTTGTTGACTTGGAAAAGGAAGCCGAGAGGATGGGTCTCCGGATTAATTCTGACAAGACCAAATATATATGTGTTTAGCTGACCAAGGTCCGAATATGTATTTGAAATTATCTGAATTCTGTTACCTGGGTTCTCAAGTGTATTCAAATAACCCGGGAAATAAAGAAAAGAATCATGGAGGCTAATAAATGTTATTACAGCGTGGATAAACAATTCAGAAGCCAGCTTATCTCCAGGACTACTAAGATCAGGCTATATAAAACCCTTGTACGACCAGTTCTCACGTTCCGCATCAGAAACATGGGTTCTGTCTAAAACTGATGAAAAATCACTCCTAATTTTCTTCAAAAAAAATTCTTCAAAAAATATATGGCCCAATTAAATTAGGAGACCAGTGGAGGAGGCGTACTAATCAAGAGCTGTACGAAGTGTACGGTCATGTCCATGTTGCCCAGGAAATTAAGTTAGGCCGTTTGAGATGGGCTGGTCACATAGTCAGGATGGATACCTTGGAGCCACCAAATATGATAAGTTATATGGACAGAAAAAGAGCAATCGGAAGACCAAGATTGAGATAGGAAGATGCAGCTAGAAATACAGCTGCATTGCTTAGTGCGAGGAAATGGAGGAGAGCTGCCCAGGAGAGGGAGACTTATTGTGGAGGCCAGGACTCACTAGTGGGTTGTCGAGCCCAAGTGTATATATATTTCCAAAGTTTAAAAAAAAACAAGCGTAGCATTATTGAAATTTAAGGTTTTTGAAATTATGTTTTCACCAGATGTTTTTACGACCTCCAACTACAAAAAAAATGTTTTTCGCACTTGGTCTGCTCGCGCGTACGTGTGTGAACGAAATATGTATCTCCAAAACAAAAACTACCAGGAAGCTTGAATATAAGTATTCTGTGAAAAACTGCATCGGACCAGAAGGTTTTTGCCAAAATCCATCTAAACAAAAATTGCTTCAACCTTTAAACTTTACATTTTAACTACACAAAAATAACTAACTTTTATTTATTTTTTTTTAAGAAGTTTTCGAAGGTTCTGTGATAGCAGCAAAATTAAGCTTTCATTGAAAATGTCATTTGATGAGATATATGATTTACCAAGCATATAATCTTAAGATAAATTAAAAATATTATTAAAATTGCAGTTTTAAAGAAAATTGGGTTAACGGAAAGTGCAATTTAATAGGATAGGTTTCTGCATTTTTTGGAATTTTGTAGAAAAATGGTTTCATCAATTTTCTTAAAACTTGAAATGTTAATGGCATGAATATAAACATATTAGTTTTGTCTGTAATATTTTTCTGTAAAAATTGATCTTAGATAGATTCTTGTAGAGCTGAGATGTTAGGTTATCACAAAATTGTATAATCAGTATTTCTGGACTTGATGGTACACTGTCATAGCGTGTGTAATGTAAAAAAAAAAAACAATGTGTAATTTCCTTCACATATTTAGTTAAGGGCAACTATAGGTTCAGGAAAAATTCCAAGTATGGAAGGGAGTGGTTCAATTCGACTCCCACGTGGAGGTTCCGAGTTCGAGTCTAGTGCTATCTTTTTTTCCTAGGAGCTTCTACACTGTCCGTAGGCCAGCAGTGCCCTCAGAGAGCTCCGAGCATAGATGCTGATGCGCCTTAAAAAAACGAACAGTACTAGAGTGTGATATTGAAAGAAACACTTATATTTTGTACAAGCAATACTTCCTCTTAGAGTAGTAGGTAGGAGAAATTAAAGATAGTTAACAAGATTTTAACTTAATGTTTTACTAAAAATAAATGATATTTCAATATTTATGAGGACGTAAGCAGACACCCACTATTATTATCATTGTTTTTTCCCTTTTGAATTTGGAGTGTTTAGTATATTTTCATCCGGTCTATGATACTCAGAATTAAATTCAAAGAATACCATATTCCTCTTCTTCAATCAACATAAACGTCTAGCGAAACAATTCATAAACAATACATACTTATAATCAATTTCCAAGGTTATTTTCATGTTCCTTTAATGCTGACAGGGCTCAGTTTAGAACTTAATCACATTTTTACAATTCTTTTGCATTTACTAGATGTTTGAAATTATTAAATTTAATTTGTATGACTGTTAAATAAATTGCTTTTTGCAAATATATATATCTATCTAAACAATACTTCTTTTTGGATAGAGATGCTACAGAATTATTGATAGTGTAAAGTAAACTTTTACAAGCTTCAAATTTTTAAATAATACTGATAGACTTCCCAGTTAATGTACTATTAAGTAGACTAGAACATATATAGAAGTAGCGTCTATGTTCACTCCATCCAGATTGCAGAGCTCTAATGAACTATATAATATGCATTAACAAATGTTAATAATAATTTCATTATTTTGCAAGCCTAAGTAACTGAAATTATGTATGTATGTAATTATTATGAAAGCCAATCCCAGGTTGTAAATTACAAAACCGTTTTATCAATTAGGATTAATAGTTCATAAAGAAAATAATCACTTATGTATCAAACAATTAGTTTTCTATAAAAATATGTAAATTTCATATTGCATTAAGTATGAAATATAATACATAAATAATTTACTTTATCTACCTATTTAAATAAGATAAATCCAGGTCAGTGGAATGAAGAAATTTAAAATTATTTCTTAAATCATAAATAGTTTTCCACATATTTTTAATAACTTAGATTTTTATTACTAATTGAGTTCTGCTCTGAATTCGAATAAATTATTTTTTCGAGATTGGTATATATTATTTATAAGCTTCATAATTCAAAAAAAAACAAAAATTAGCAGAATGTTGAAACTCTTTATATTTTTTTTTTTTTTGGTGCTCTAACGCGCGAAGATATCGATCAAATTCATTCCATCAACCCAGTATTCCAGATTTATGAATTTTTTTTTGTACGCCACCAACTATTTTCTTTATGCATTGCGCATTTACTAAACATTTATTCTAATATTGACATCAAACAAACTGAATTTTTAATTGAGTTCTAACCATTCTGTAATTATAGTTCAATGCACATTTTCATCAATTACATGTAATAAACATAATTAATTTTAAATTAGATGAAATGATATAATTCTAAATTATAAAATTCAGTGTTGCTAATTTGTAATTATTCTAAATTAGATGATAAAAATTTTTATTCCATCTTGAGAGGTGCAATAAAAGAAAGTTGTCTGAGCAATGAAGAATATTTTTTTGTTTAAGAAATTCAATAAAAGCCAAATATTTTTATTGTATATGACTTAATTCACCGTTATAATGGCAAATAATTTATAATAATTGTTCGTAGGATCTTTTGTTAAAGTTGTCTTTGAATAAAGGAATCCCTCCATAAGATAAATCAACTTGCTCAAATTTGAAATGTATTTCAATTTTAATTTTTGAATTATATTTCCTATTTTGTATTTGTTGAGTTATATTAACTTTAAATGAAATGTTTATTACTAGTAGTAGTAATGATTGAAATTGGAAAATTTTAATATAAAGAGACAATAAAATTCTATTCATAAAGAGATGAATGTAAGCGCACTATGATTTTTTTTATTCATAAATAATATAGAATAAAAAGTAAATAAAGTAACCGATAATGATTACTTTATTGGCTTAAATAGATTAATTTATTATGAATTAATGGAACAACTCATCTCCATTTAAGCTTTCGAATATGTTACTGAAATCTAGATGTCTTAGGAATTTAAAAAAAACAAAAAAAAAAAAAAAAAAAGAAAGAAAAGAAAAACAGAAGAAAGCGTAGTTTCTATGACAATTAAATATGTAGTAAATACTACTTCAATTTCATTTCAAATATCTTACATACAATGATAACATATTCAAAATGGTAAATTTAAAAGTAATATATGTCTACTTCTTAATTTTTGGTTTTTATATGTTTCAAAATTTCCAAAATGTTTTAGCAGAAGGTAAGTTTTTTGTATATAAAATTAAAAATAGATATATAAATATAAAATTATAAATTTTATTCTGATAGCTTAGTTTTTTTTTTTAAAAAAAAAAGGACATAACTACATTAGGGCAGGGATAATTGAGTTCTGGAAAAAACGAGTGCCAGATAATAATTACAAGAGTATAAAAAAAGGAGTAACCAGCTAATTACAATAGCATACAATGTCTATGAACCTATGTGTCATCATGGACATTATTAGTAATGTTCTAATTATCTAAAAATTAGATGTATTTGTAACTTAACTTACATATTAGCCTTAGTTATATTCTGGTATCCTGAAGACTTTGTAAATGTACTTTAAATTAACTTTTCTTGAATTAACTACTACTATAATGGATCAATTTCTTAGCAATCATTAGCTTATATAATATGTAAGTTGCAATTGTGAGAAAATGTTCTTAAAACACGACTTATACAAAAGTATTTTTAAAATTACTATAATTGGAAAATAACATGAGAAATCTTATTTTGTATTCTCCAAAGAATTTTTATGGTCTAATCTTTTTTTTATTTAATTTTCATAAAAAAAACAAAAAAAAAAAACTTAAATTTTAAAAGAAATTATTTCTATTATATTTTGTAAAAATTGATATAATTTTCAGATTCTTTCACAATTCCCGAACATGATTTTGGATGCGAAGAAACAAAAGCAGAGAACTTACCAGACTTTATTTGTCATGCCAAATACTCTTGCTTTCCAGTAAATAAAGAGGTAGGTAAAATCTTGAGAACCTGGAGAATTCTTTTTGTTTATTCTGTCTTTAATATTTCCATCATAATTACGAAGATACTTAATAAAAATGATATTTTTCAGTTGCTGATTATTACTATTATTTTTTATTATCATTGCAGGGATCATTCCGGTCCTGCGGTTGGGTCACAACCGCGAGTTCTTTTTGCCCATTTAATTTAAAGGGAAAAAAGTGATTTGTGATTTCTCTTTTGGGTCGAACCTACTCGATAGGTTGATGGTTTATGGCAAGCCCCCCCCCCCATGTTTTCGGTGAGCATTACATATCGGAAACCTAGGTCCTAGAATAGGGTTGTGCTCACGAATCGTCAGATCATTCTTCAGAATTCCATCTTCTGATGTATTTAAAAAATGCTGCTGAATAGCATGCCTTCTTTTGAGCGTAATGGGACATCCATTTATATATCTGTCCATTTTATATTTAATTTAAAGTAAAATAAAATAATGCCTATTGATTCAGCCGGCCTTTCGTCCATCTAGTTCAGATGTACGGAGGCGTATAGCATACATCTAATTAGAAACTTGTGGCCCCCATAAAGGAGGTTCAGCACTTAGACCTCAGCTGGGCCCATTGTGCACATAGCATACATATTTTACTGTATATAGTAAAGTATGTATGCAAGAGAGATCATCGAGGGGAAAAAAATTATCTAAACTACAGTGAAAAATCGACCCTAAGAGAAAACTGATCGATTAAAACATTAGGTTCTGAAATTGATGGACCCTGTATAAATGCATCTCTATCCAATTGGGTGTCGAGATTCAAATGGTATAGATATCAGCTACAGTTCGAAGTCTGAAGCAAAAGAGAAACGGAGGTGCATTTTTTTATGATTTAAAAAAGAGAAATATATTAATCTACAAGGGAAGGAATGTACGCTACTTTCTAACTGTGAAGACTGGCCTGAGATCACGTATACGAAATCATTAAGCACTTATTTGTATAACTATTTTTCTACATCCCATTCCTTATTCAAATCATTTTTCCTATACTGAGGACATTTTTAGTTTATTTGAATTTATATTGCTGGTCTCTAATAATTCTAGATCCCAATCCTCGATGGAAACGAAGCTGATAGCTTTAGTCAACAAGAGCCAACAGTAAGTTCTACAGAACAAAATGATGCAAAACGGTTAGTGCATATTAACAAAAACATTTAAAATTTTTGAGGTATTTTGAAACAATATCACTTAGTGTTAATTAATTGTTGGTTTTAGATTTGATTTGTATGATGCCGATAGTATTGTTTTCATTGGTCCACCAATTAATTATTCAACACCAGATAACAATGGAGAGATCGTCATTCCAGTTGTGGAGATTATGCGAAGTTCTGCTAAAACACTTTAAATAATTAATTGATATTTACTTAAACATGTTTTGAATAAATTTTAATTTTTGGCTCTTTCATGTAAAAAGGAAACTTTTAATTTGATTTTTTTTGTAAAATGTATTTTTTTTATTCTTTCTATATTACTGAAGCGTAGACTCTACAACAAAATCAAATAAATGTTTGGCTCAACAGCCTATGAAGGGCCAAGGCCGTGCCAAATGGCCGTGTTTGTAGGGGGGGATGATGATCACGCTGCGGTCCCTTCGCTGGTTAGTTCTACAGTTTATATTGTTTTTTTTTTTTATTCTATTAATTTTATTTTTATTTTTTAATTTCTATTAATTTTATTTTTAATTTTTAATTTCTATTAATTTTATTTTTAATTTTTAATTTCTATTAATTTTATTTTTAATTTTTAATTTCTATTAATTTTATTTTTAATTTTTAATTTCTATTAATTATATTCAGAATTGGTAGATTGATAGATTCAAGCCTACGCCACCGCGATCTCTTTGGGTCTATTGTAGCACCCACAAAATAGAGTATCCTCTTCAATCTTGACTGTTTGATTATACTTCTGAGTCTAGAAAAAGTCTACTAGGGTAGAAAGCGTCTCTTCTCTGAAGAGGTGAACAAGCACCACACAAGTCTCTCACAGTGACAGAACATTGTTTCTTGTTTCTCCTACAGAACCTGCACAGGCTATCCATGGATCTATTGTGCACCCACGATTTGATCGCTGCACTCTTGAGGTAACTTGCGATGTCAGAGTAAGGTACAGTTCCAAAAACGGTTCCTACGGAACCCTCTCGGGCAAGAAAAACCTTTTATTAGCTACTATTTCCATGAGGATATCCAAGCTTACTCACATCAGCCTAGAATTGCCCTAGTATGAGCTGATGCTCGTAGAGCAGCCGGGCTTATTGAGAAGATGATGACTCTGGAATTTGTACCCCACGTGTTTTTATCTCAGAGGCACAAGTAATGACCTTGAATAGAGCTTGAAAGAGGGTGACTAATTATTAAAAACATTAAACTTTCGAACATGGTTCCTTCGATTTTCTCTAAACGGTGTGCAACATGTATATATATGTGTGTGTGTGTGTTTCATTCATATTTCAATATAAATGAATAATATTAAATAAAATAAAATAATATAAATAAAGAAAAATCATGTTAAATTAATATAAATATAATATGTATATTTAAAAAAAAATTAAATATATTAAGCGATAATAAGGTATAAGAATGATTTATTCTTAACTGTGTAGTTCATTTTGAATTATTGTTTCAACATCTTAATAACGAATTGGCATTTGTACATACAAGCTGCACAAGCTGTATTAAAATATTTTGTATAAAATTCATCTTTTATTTTTTTAAATTGCTTATTCGTTAAAATTTCTATTCCTCAACACTGATTGTATAGTTCTCCCAACTAAACAATACTAAGAAGAATTAAATTTGTTGTAAGAATTCTGAGTTGAAGAAAATTCGTAATTGGAATGTGGAATTCAAATTTTAATTTTTTCTAATCTTTGAAACATTTCTGCGAAAATTGATTTTAGGGGAGCTTATGAGCTGTTGCCCTAGACCTGCGGTTCTCAAACTGTGGTGCGCACCCGCTAGGGGAGGCGCCGTAACTTTACAAAACAGGCGTCAAATAAATGAATAAGACAAGGCATCAAATATATTTTTTTTTATTAATTTAAAATGTAATAAAAACTAAAGCATTAAAATAAAACATATCTAGGGGATAGATCTAATAACTATAATGTGCCTGTTTTGGAGTAAACAACCTGTCCATTTTGGTTTTATATTCGAGATACTCACTATGAGGTCCCCTTTCTATTTGAAGTTTGTTTCTATATTTAGATTTGAAGCAGCCACAGCAGAAAAAGCAAATTATGTTTACATTCACGTGTATTGGATTACTTGTATCTATCTTATCTTATAAAAGGGGCGCAAAATTATTCAAGATAAATAATGTGAAAGTTAATTATTTCCTTGATTTTGCTTCTATTGATTGTGATGAAGTTGTTCGAAGTTCTTCATTAATCGAGTTAAGCTTAAGATAATATAATTTTATTTCTATTTTTCATTCTTGTTTTGGTGTTCGTTACGACCGCTGTATTCAATGTTGTAAATTGTATGTTTACAATTCAATTTACATTTTTCATTCTACTTGAATTTCCCGCTTTGTGAGCTTCAGTTTCTTGCAGATAGGTGGTGTCCTTCAAATCAGCTGTTCTTCATGAAGAGAGAACTACCTACTGAAATCAAAAAGCCCAATTAGTATCACTAATAATCAAGTATTAATAAAAGCTAGTCATCAAATTAAGTGTCTGGTGATGTTATCTGTTACAGCAACATATTTCTTTGCTCTTTTCGTTTACGGTATGACTTATTTTTCCAATTTTCATAATTATTGACTTCAAATTTATTGATTTTCAGAAATTCGTATTGGATATATTAGTTTTTAGTGTATTTTATGTTCATTTTAAAAATTTTAAGCTTATCTTGTGTTTTTTTTTCTATAAAAATCATAATAGCGTCAACATTCATTAATATCAGTGTTTATCAACTAGAGGGGGCACGCCCACTTTTTTTGCATTTATTTTGTCACACATATTTTTCATAGTTAATTTGATTTATTTTTAGTTCATGGAGCAGGTGAAATTTCAATATTGCAAACACCAGATTCGCTTATATTTTCTGGACAAGAGCAGTTGGAATTGAGTACTGTGAAAAATGTACTTTCCGCAGCATTAGGTTTCACTGTACCTGAGGTAAGTTGCTTGTTATATACGTTATGATTTTTATAAGCACGCACTTACTAATTTAGAATATATTTAGAGGAAGTTATAGATACTTATGTTGTTTATAAAGATAGTTAATAATCTATTTACAGATGTAGCACTTAACCTCATATTATTATTTGGCAAAATTATACATGAATACACCATAGTTTTTTAGCAATATCTGATCGATTTCGAAAAATTATATTGAATCCTTATGCTTTTCAGGGTCCCCGTTGGTCAGGACTGGTAGTAAGTGATCCTTTCCATTTTGCTGATGCAGTTGTTGTAGTGTCAGTACCTGGAGTTCCATCGTTGGATTCCATACAAGGAAGAACATATCCACTTTCCACTGATGAACCCCTTCAAGACACCTGGAGATCTTTGTCATGGAGACTTATGGATAGATTCCCCACAGCAACCAACCTTACCCTTAACTATCTATCATTAGATCAACTGACTGAAGCTGTAAGTTCTTTTTATAGTGTTATTAGGGCAACGAAATGTGTGAAAATTTCTTTATATCGGTTTTATATTGTTAAAGGAAGAATTATATGGTAAATTAGGATCGAGAGACACTCCTACCGTAGAATATCTGAAGCCTTCTTTACTTGAGGATAAAGCATTTATTGAGCAGGTCAATCTCATGGATGCTATTACTGCTAAGGTAAGTTAATTAGCCGCTTGGTCATTTTTCTATTTAACATGAGTTATTTTTAAAAATTTCCTATAATTATTGGTTTTCTTTTTGAGATAATGTTAAAAACGTTATCTTCTAGGGGGTGTTGTAGATTGTAATAGGGAATTATCGCACTGCGACCTGAAAGATCTATTGTGTCCCCCGGAGCCTTTTCATTGCACTCCCTGCTGATCACCGAACAGTGAGTTGTAGAGGCTCCTAGGAAGAGAAAATCTTAGGGCAGCATGCTGGATTCGAACCCGGGACCTCCGCGTTTAGTCCAGCGCACTACCACTGATAATCCCTTCCTTCTCCCTTGGCTTACGCTTGTTAACTAGGGACGATACCCTAGTTTGTGTACTGTTTTTGTCCTTGTCTGTAAAGTGTAGATTGTATGTAGTTTAAGTGTATTGTGTAGCTCTGACGAAGTGCATGGAATACTGAGCTGTGGTAACGTGGGGTCGCTACTCCCCAAGTAACTGCATGCAACAGATACCTCTTGCGGGCATGTTATCTTCTAAGGATCACACGTTATTTTGTGTCCATCAAATCTGATATCTATCGATTATCTCAGTTGTTACAAACTTTAGAATGAATAAATCTCCTAGTGTGCAAAGTTGGGCGTTCTTCAGCCCTACCGCCAAGTAAAAAGACTCTTGTAAGTCAGCAAACTTTTCTAATTAATAGATATACAGAACGTATAATTGTTACCCACACCCATATACGTTATAAGCACTAAAATAAGAGCGAAAATTTAAATTTTGGGCGTTCTCTGAACGACTTGAACACCAGAGAAGACATCCTTGAAATGAATAATCAGTTTTGAGGTATGAATACACTTGGTGATGTCTCTTTTGTATGAACTACTTTTTCCTGCCTGAGGACTTTGCTTCTAAAGAACATGTCTACTCAAATTAAATGTAAAAGGATTTTTATATACTGGAATAATACAGGCTGTGATTCGGAAATAAATTCTTATATATTCACATTCAGATTGGTACTAGAATATTCTAGAAACCTGGAGGAATTATCTTCTTCATAGAATGTTTTTCTAGTTGGTTCCCAGGCGTCAGTGGAAAATCGCTAGTAGTAGAAAGCGTATAGGTTAGCTAAATTAGGCACGTCTCACCTTTTTATTAGTCCATAGAGATATTGGCACACCTCTGAACTCATATTAGTTCGGGGCTTTGCCGAAATCCTACAGTGCATCTACGATAGAACAAAAATGTATTAGTGACTCACGAAGTCATAAATTTAACTAGAGTACAAGGTCTTCACTCTCTGTGCTACCACAGCGCCTAATTTTTTTCATTTCGGTTTTTTTGTTGGTTCCTTTGTTGGTATGCAGCTGTTTTGGTCCAGAGGAACTTTAGATAACAATGGGTTCCTCTTAAGATAAGTAATAATGCAGTTGCTAATTAGAACTGTTTTTAGTGCGGGACAGATTGATATACAGTTAAGAAAGATTCACTTATATTTTGGCAACCAATTTATTTCGTCCTCCAACAGGGGGGAATAGTTAAATTATAACCAAAATATCGATACATTATCTTTACAGTTAGCTGATAAAGGTGTGGTTAATGATGGTGTACCAGATGCACATTGGTATACCGTAACAGGACTTCATTCATTGATTGATACTTATGGCGGTCAAAGTAAACAAGTAAATGAAGCTAAAAGGTTACTTTCTTCTTCTATTTTGCTCCTCTCCGAAGTTTTCAATACCGCTTATAATGATAAGGTAATGATTTATTATTTGGTTTATATTTCTTTCTTTTTTTTTTTAAATTGTAATATCCTATTACAAAGTTTTTGTTTTATGATCATGTACATTATTTCAATAGGTTCTCTTTGCTGTAATATCAAGCGATGTAGTACATACTAGGCGTTTCAAAAGAGCTCCCGACGAGGTTAGTTTTTTATTTAATTGTTACATATAGTTATTTATTTAATTGTTAAGGTGCCATGGGGAACTGTTATTGGTAGGTTGGGTGAAGTTAACAAATAGCACAGCTCACTTTACGATAACTGGATTTTCTTAACTAGTAATGGCATCGTTTATTATTAGAATGTAACGGAAAGGTACCCTTCTTTAAATTAATTCTCTTAATGTAATAATAAAGTAAGTAAATATAACGAAATGCGTTTTTTTTTTGTATTTTTTGTATTTTTAAGATTCGCTAAAATTTGTTGTATTCCGGGTATCTCAAAACATGCATTTTCTATGTAAACATTTATTTATTATTAATAAATTCAGTACTTATCATTATTATCATAGTATATATTATCAGACATTAAATTTTTTCTATAGTTTTCAGTCCCCAATCTCCGGGTCGCAGTTCTCGTGCAGCTATTTCCTCTTCCATTCGTGTCCCCCATATAAGTGCTGGTTGAGCACTTCTTTTTTTTTTTTTTTTTTTTTTTTTTTAGATGAGATTGGTTTTCTCGGCCATTTATTCTGAGAGAAACTTTATTTTATTGACTTAGCTTTTCCATCTTGATCTTCTTTTATACCTATTTTTCTTACAATATAAAGAGATGTTATAGTTGATTTTTTTTCTAATATGTAATTTTTTTGGCTCTTATTGTTTTAATTCTTCAGTGGGATGATAAATTTGAACCTTCCTACAGCCATAAATTTATTTTATTTATTTCATCATAATTTTAAATTATATTTCCCGACGTTTCGACACTCCCTAGACAAATGACACGTGGAGTATCGAAACGTCGGGAAATATTATAATTTAAAATTATGATGAAATAAATAAAATAAATTTTATGACTGTAAGAAGGTTCAAATTTATCATCCCATTGGAAGAATAAAGAGATGGCTTAGAATCCGATATGTAGTGACACAGACCCCATACTGAGCTAGTACTCAAATTAAAATACAAGCTGATGGAGGAGTGGTAGATAGAGTATGGCAAGATATCGGAAGTAAAGGGGTTATTTCTTTATGAAATGGTACCGAAGATACATTTGAAAGCCTGGTTTCTCACAGGGTCAAACCCACCTGACGGCAGATAGTCGTTCTGACGAAGATGAGAACTGGCCATGATTTAATTAACAGATCACTAAATTTATTTAAAGTTGTGGAGCCCCTAATCTGTGTTGAATGTGGAATAGTTGACACCATGGAGCATGTCATCTTGCACTGTTAGAAGTATAGAGATACCACAAGTGATTGTCCACTTTTTCTGAAAGCACCGAGAAATTATATCTTCGAAAGACAGTAGTACCCAAAAAACAATTAACTGCCTACCTAGAAAAAGCAAAAATAAATACTTAATTTAAATTTTAATATTTATATATTATATAAACTAAATATTTACAAGATTAAATCTATCAAAATTGCTATTTAAAATAAAATATACGAAGTACTGACATAATGAGTTTTTAACAAGCCACCTAAGTCATTTAAAAGGAAGAAAAAAAAAAAAAAGAAAATTTAGCAGTTAATCTTTCTGTGCGGATTTCCGGCAGAATCTCAACCAGCCTCATCCTTCAATTTATCTTCTTACACATGACTATGTGAGAGAAAACTAAAAATTTCAAAAACTTGTTAATAATCAATATTTTAAAGTAAAAATTCCTAATTACCATTTACTAAACTAGAATTTATTTATTTATTTAAAATACTTGTTGGTGTGAAGCTAAGTTTCCCGGCCGTTTATGTAGTATCACTATTATGTAGGCAGGAGGGAAGGATCGGTCAAAAATATTAGAAAGGTCTTACCGGCCCTTATTAGTCTATTAAATAAATACAAATTTATTTATATTCATATAAATAATTTTTTTATGCTGCAGACATTCTTTTGAGGCTTCGTTTTTTCACTAGAACGTTAGTAATAGAACATTAGAATGTTTTCAAATTTTTTCCAAATAAGAAATAAATCAATATTTTTCGAAATAAGAGTTTCCCGCGCCACACACACACACACACACACACACACACACATACAGTAACTGTATGTTATTTGTTCAGTGTTATTTCGAACAGATAGGTTGAGCTAAATCTTCAAATAGGTATCTCTAGCGCAAGCAGTATTCAAAACGTGTAGTGGTATATCAATTTTGAGATACATGATTTCTCCATCTCGCTAGAGTCTAGTGCCTTTCATTCGTTGAATATGTTAACTTCTCCTCTAGCCGCATTCCAGTCTACGATCGTTCTCTACTATTACAGTAATAATAATAATAATTATTATTATTATTGTTATTATTATTATTATTTCATGGCGTTATCTCAAATTGGTTATGTTTGAATATTTTTTCCCATTTTCCTGCATGGCGGGTAGCCAAAGAGGAACAATTTATTTTTAGTACAAGAAACACTTGACGATGTACGGACACCTTTAATGTCCTTCATCAGGAACCGTCGAGGAATGTTTTCAATTTTTTTTTTTAATGAGAAATGAGATTCTAATAAACTTCTAGGTTATCCTGATAAAGGATCAAAAATGAAAAAAAAAAAATTGAAATATTCTTAATTAAAACAATTTTTTGGTTATATCCTTTAGGCTTCCGTGACGATTCCCATGAAAAACACTTAGATTTTCGGGTTGAAGCGGCGTTAGTAGATTGTTATAAACCGACGTTTCGCCCATATTGCAGTGAACTTCTTCTGAGTAGTGCCGTCTTGAAGTAGTTCATTGCAATATCAGCGTTGGGGTACGGAAAACCGACTACACTTGGAATAGTACCGTAAGGCCCAGCGGGTACTAGGAGGGTGTGGTAAAACGGTAGGCTATGCAAGCATGCATGGTCGGCCAGTGACCATTCCAGGCCTTTAAGGAGTGTGCGACTTTGGTTGCATCGTAAGTTAGCCCGGCGGAGTTCTGTCTCTGCACTCACGAGTTGAGGAAAGGTTTCGTGGTGGTCGTACCTTCCCATTTGAATAGTAGGGTCCTGTATTTTCTGTTGATGGGAGTGGGGCTGGCTGGTGTACCGAAAGGTCTAGTTCCGCCAGCTCAATGGAATCTTCTCCCAAACAACATGCAATATCAGAGTATCGTCGGTATAGAACAACTGTATGTTTTGTTTTCAGGCGCCAGTTGAAACTAATGTTAGTGAAGAAGATGATCCTAATTATCCAGTGATTTTCAATATATTTTTATGGTTTGGCATTGCATATGTTATGGTTCTACTGGCAACTTCACGTATGTACAATTTTATTTCTTTAGAATTAAATATTTTTTTATCATTCAATTTTGTCATATTAATAATTTTGATCTTAACAGTTGGTATAGCCAGAATGGATCCTGGTAGAGATTCAATAATCTATAGAATGACAAGTAACCGAATGAAGAAGGATAATTAATGAGTTACTTTAGTAGTTGAGCAAGATTTTTTTCCACTTCAGTTGAATTTAACTTTTTCTGTAAGATTTAAAAAGAAAATTGATTATTTCTTTGTTCCCAACCGATTGATAAGTCATTTCTAAAATTTCTTCACTTAATAAATTATAATTTCCTGAAAGATAGATTATCAAAAGAAAGAAAATGTTAGATGTGAGGATTTTGTAGATACATGAAGCTATCTTTGATGTTCCTCACTCTTTGCCTTTCTATTTTTTAGTGTTGTATTTATTTGTTTCTTTTGAATTTGTTGAAATAATTTATTGTAAATATGGTTGCAGGGATTATTATCTTTTGTATTAAAGAAAGTTACAAATCGAGTCGGAAATATCATTTAATAATTTTATTTAAGTGTTAAAGTTAATTATTTGTTTTTTTTTTTCATGCTGAGAAGAAATTTTAATATTCAAATTAAAAAAATTAAAAAATGATGCAAGATTATAACAATTCAGGAGTTGGTGGCCCCACCACTGCGCCTCAAAATATCTATGATGGTACATCTCTTTGTTTAGAGTAAACAATCCGGTCCCTTAAAAAGACATCAGATTGGATAGGGATTCCATATAAATAGAAGTAACTCCTTCCCCAAGTTATTTGGTACCCAAGTCCAATAACATCTGCCTCTGTCGACTCTGATAACAGTACCTGCTGCTGCAGCATTCGTCAACCAAGACCTATAGATGTATGTGTTTGCTAAATTGATAGACTCACGTACCATTCCAACAGTTTCATTATCTCTTGGTAAAGACGAAAGAATTTTTCTTGATAAAAAGCTTTTCGTGCTTTTGTAGCTCCTGCTGAACTACTGCCCTATATGAGAAGCATTCGTTATAATGCCAGTCTGTCGTGGAGAATAGTACTCTGAAATTCTTAAATTTCTATTGTAAGATCTCCTTAGCACAACCTCCTAGGAAACTGTGAATACCTTTCTAGATTGATCGAGATGCCAACCTCGTGCACAACTCCAAATATCGCATGAGAGTTTAATTGGAACCTTTAGTATATCAGCCAGAGTGCTTCGTCCTTTGTGACAAAAATTATTCCAACTTATCATTACTTATATTTCGTATTTTTGTTATATGTTTCCTGCTTATTAATAAAATATCACTGATATTTTATATTATTAGTAATTCTCCTATTCTTCATGGCCTTACAATTTCTTTTAAGCTTCGTAGTTTCCATGATAAAAGTCATGTTTTTGGGAATCCGTGGTCGAGTTGTTGGGTTATTTTTAACTCTAAATTCACAACCATACCTAAATTTTTAACTCCTCCTTGCATTTTTTATGGAGATTTACCATGAAGCGTCTATCAATCCATCAATGATCTAAAGCCTAAGTTGTTAGCTGGTTGGTTAGGAAGGATTCAGAAAGTTTGAAACAAAAATTTATTCTGACCCATGAAAGTATTGTACTTAATGCATGGATGAAATTATTTCATTTTTGAACATAAAATAGTTTTGAAATGGGGGTTTTGGTCCTAAAGCTAGTTAAATATATTCGAAATTGCATCAATACTTAATTTTTTGGATGGTACTTAAACAGAAAAGCTGGATTATCCTTGTTTGATGATGCAGATTAGATTAGACTTTTCATTTACCGATTGATTTACATAATTCAGAAATTGTTCAATGGCGTGGATTAAACATTTTGTTCTTAATTCGAATTTAATGCCTTACATTCTGGCACAAATATGATGAAAGTTTATTTCGGTTGATAAATGTTTTGCACGCAAACAATACGTGTTGGAGGTACTTGGGAAGCGTTCCAACTGGAATTTTGAGAGCCGTTAATTGTTCACTTTACTGTTTTCCATTTCAGCTTCTATTTTTAATATGTTTTCGTTCAAAAGTGGACTAAAGGGAAAAACTTTTAAAGTTTTTCGACTGTAAAGACATTTCCCCTAATATTTGCGGAGATAGTAGATTTCGATCCGTGAACTATGAATATTTTTATCACCTAATTGCATTAAATAATTTTTTGTCACATAATAAATTCGAAATGTCTAGAAAATATGGCACAGACCAAAAGTGTGGCCTTTCGTAAGCCCATCACTCTTCGGCTTTCCATTTTGTTTACGTGCCTGATTTACAATTTCCTTAATCATTTCTATGGGAGAAAGATAGATTATAAACACACTATAGATGTTTGCCATCTGTGATTCTATTTTTATTGCTTCTTTAAGTTTATTTTGAAATGTTTTATTCTTAAATTTGATTGAATTTTTTTGCAAAACCCGGTAAATGAAGTTTGAAGGAACCTAGAAATTCTACGGAACCTAATTTGGAATTCGTTAGTCTAAAAAAAAAAAAAAAAAAATGGTTGCCAGGGTGCATCTAGTAACATTATAAACCAACTATTTTGAAGCAAAGTATTCTCGCTTAACCATAATTTAAGATTACTGTTTTACATATAACTAGATTTCGATCTATGAACTATGAATATTTGTATCACCTACCCAAAAATTCTTATTTTCCCAGTTCCTAAAAATTCTTAGGTTTGTGTATATTTTATTGTACATATATAAAAGTATATGTTTTTTCTGGTAATAGCCCTGCACTTTATCATTTTTTCATACATTCCAAGTAGATAATAAAAATTGTGACTTGAAAATTTAATTGAAATGTTTTTACCTTTATATATTTTTGTTTTCATGTAATAGAATAATTTAAAAAATAATGAACTGGGTAGTTTTCTGTTAAATTTATTGATTTCGTTGTAAATATGATTGTATGTATTGTACAGTCGTTTAAATAAATGTTGATTTGTGATTTATTTGTTTATTCCTGAAAGCAAAGGAATACTTTTTCTGACTAGATTCCTCAAAACTTGCATTTTCGGAGAAATCATAGTATAATCAACTATGATAACACTTTAGAGAAAAACATAACCCCCAGGCCTCCCCCAAAAGTGCCATTAATTGAATTTTTTCAGAGAAATGTTTTAAATGAAAGTGGCACATCTTAGTATGTTTAGTTTATATAATAAGTTTGGAAAACTCGTCGGAGCCATTTTTGAGAAAATTGCGAAAAAGTGATAAAATCATTTAGTTAATTGGTCAAGTAAACGCACTTCCGGTCATCCGATTTTTTCAAACTCGGAATTTCAACAACATATTTAATTCTAATTAACATTATTTAGATTACAGAATTGTATGATAAAATGAAATAGCACTTTAGAGGAAACCGTGACCCCACCCCTCCCCAAAAGTACCCTCAAATGAATTTTTCTAGAGAAATGTTTCAAATAAAAGTTGTAGCACTTTGTACGTGTAATTGATATATCAAGTTTGAAAAAAATCGTTGGAGCCATTTTTGAGAAAATCGCAAAATAGTAAAAAAAAACAACTAGTAAAGTGGTACTTCCGGATGAGGAATTTTGACAGATAACCTACTGTCAGATCTCATGGTGATGCCTAAACGGGATATCAAGTTTGATCTTACTGTGGTTTTCCGTTTTTGATCTATGCTGTTCATATAATACAACATACATACACACACAGACACAGACCCAGACCATTTTCTAAAAACCACTTTATTGGACTCAGGGGACCACAAAAGAAGGGATATTTCCGGTGAAAACACGATACCGAAAATTTGACACGATTACAATACTTCCTCTTTCTACTAGGAGTAACAGAAAGTAAAAAATACAATATATATTATCTTATTAAATAATGAATAAAACGGGGCCCTTACGTAATAAGCCAGAAATATATTTGACGAACTCAATTAGTGGCACCTCCCAAAGTTATAAAATGAATATTCTAGAAATAGCTGCCAGAAAATTGTTGTATACAGATTTAGGTGAATGTTTCTTTAATTTCGTTAGTCAGATTGTATGAATATAATTTCTATGAATCATTACCAGAATTTAAGTTATTATATAATGACTAAGAAGCCAAGAATAGTTTACAATTTTTTGGCACTGGGAATAATATACATTTGAATGTTTATTCAAAAGGACATTAATTATAGAATATGAATGTTGAAAATTGTTTTTGTGAATCATATGGAAATTATGATATTTGCTGAAAATTAAAATTAAAAATATTTATAAGTTATGATTAAATGGGAGGGGGGTGCCTTTCAAATTTAAGTTTGTTTCAACTTACTTTTATGGCTGTAAAAAAGAGAATGTTTTGACATATTCTTAACTAAGAAAACATGAACATGTGAGTTTGTCGTTAAAAATTGAAATCCCATTTTGAAATCTGGCACGAAGGTTTCGGCTAAAAACCAAGATTAGATCTAGAAATATACGTAATGTTCAAACATCTATATAATTTTAAGAACCACTAAACAATTAGAAAAAAAAAATCATCTATTGCCATCAAGTTAACAAATTTTCTTCAAGATCGTTTTTTGCAATATTCCTTAATTTTAAATGGCTGCAGGAATTGTACAAGAAAGTGAAATGTCACTTTTAAAGAGAGCTGTTACATCACCTCTAGTAACCACTAGTTCAAATAAAAATGATAGATCTTAAAATTTTTATTAGTATGCTAAAAGAAAGAAATTTTGGATAAAAAAAAAAACACATTTATCTGCGAATTATTTATTTGTAAATATAAATTACCAACCAGTTTTCTTCAAACTTGGAATTTTAACAACAAATTAGAAAAGAAATTAGGTCAGTGGTAACATGCTGCACTCGCACGAGGAAGTCCTGGATTTGAGTCCAGAGGTAGCGCTGCTCTTAGATTTTTTCTTCCTAAGAGCCACTACGCTCACTGTACGGCTATGGATATTACAGTGTTGTCAGGATCGAGAGAATACTGCACGGAAGCCGGCAGTGCACTGATATAGCTCCAGATACCAGTAATGTTGACTGGATGATGTTGAGTTGACTGGATAGGTATTCTAACTAATCGAAGGGGTTATCCTGGTCAGGGAGCATTAGGAAGTGCAGGACGCTTTCAAACGATCTGTGCGGAGCCCCTTAGAAAATGAATAAATTAAAAACATTATTTTTAAATATAATTAAGTTTAACGATATGTACAATAACTAAGCAGGCTGGAGGCTTCGCCCTCTATACTCCAGCCGGCAGTGCACTGATATAGCTCCAGATACCAATAATGTTGACTGGATGATGTTGACGCGCTATAATATATATATCTAGAGAGCAATATTTAATTCTGCAATTGTGATAGAATACTATAACAAGGAAACCATTATACTATAACAAGGAAATTGTACTTAAAAGAGAGGCCTCAGAAATTCTTCTTGTACTAAAGATAAAAAATTGCAAATAAAAGTGATAAGTTTCATAGTTTAGCGTGTTTTCGAAGTTTGAAAAAAATCATTTGAGCCATTTTCGAATAATTGTGACTGCCAAAAAAAAAAGAGATAAACCGATTTACCGATTTTGACCGAAAACTTCAATTTTTCCTGTCCTTACCTAAATTAAACAATAAGTTTGGACTTCCAGCGATTTGTTGTGATTATGATAATCACACACTACCCGACTAACGATTTCAAAATAATACTTTATGAACTCATGGGACCAAAAGTATGTTACTCCCGGTAAAAACGCAATTTCGATAATTGATACTATAGCTACACTTGCTCTTAAAATCAGCAAATATTATTTCCCACCAAAAACCTGTTATGTATTCAGTTTCCTAATTTATTTATTATTTTCTGTTTTATTTCTACAATATTTAGAGAGTTTAATTTTTACAACTATTATATATACAAAAAAAAAGGCTATTGATTGTGGGAGATAAATAAACGTTGGTACTGAGCGGTACTAATTTATAAATAGAAACTTAAATCTATTCTATTGATCTAGTTACACAATTGCTTGTAACAATGAAACTTTTAGGGTGGTACCTTTTATATCCATCCTATTGCCAGATGACCTTATAGATGTATCATAGCTGCGTCATTCTGTCTAGCCAATCACCAAATAACATTTCATTCGAGACTTTTCTAGAGGTGGCGCTAGTATATATGAAGCTGGCCACAATCCCAAGGTTTCTCAAAGTAAATTTGTAAGCCGTATAGTGAACTTCAACCTTACTTTTTTTTTTTTAATTTGTGTTTTAGGTGATAAATAAATACTAAACAATGCCTTCAGTAGGTATCGATCTTGGTACCACTTATTCATGCGTTGGCGTATGGCAACACGGAAAGGTGGAGATAATTGCTAATGATCAAGGTAATAGAGTTACACCAAGTTATGTTGCTTTTACCGATACTGAAAGATTAATAGGCGATGCAGCTAAAAATCAAGTTGCAATGAATCCACAAAACACTGTATTTGATGCAAAGAGATTAATTGGCCGTAAATATGATGATCCGAAAATACAAGAAGATATCAAACATTGGCCATTCAAAGTAATTAATGACGGCTCTAAACCTAAGATACAAGTAGAATATAAAGGTGAAATAAAGAAATTTGCCCCAGAAGAAATCAGTTCGATGGTTTTGACAAAAATGAAAGAGACAGCTGAGGCATATCTTGGAACGACTGTAAGGAATGCTGTTGTGACAGTTCCAGCCTATTTTAACGATTCTCAACGTCAAGCTACAAAAGATGCTGGAGCAATTGCAGGCCTAAATGTTTTAAGAATAATTAATGAACCTACAGCTGCTGCACTTGCATACGGACTAGATAAAGGATTGAAGGGTGAAAGAAACATTTTAATTTTTGACCTAGGAGGTGGAACTTTTGATGTATCCGTATTAACAATTGATGAAGGTTCCTTGTTCGAAGTGAAAGCTACTGCTGGAGACACCCATTTAGGTGGCGAAGATTTTGATAACAGATTAGTCAACCATTTGGGCGATGAATTCAAGAGAAAGTTCAAGAAAGATTTAAAGAACAATCCACGAGCAATTAGAAGATTGCGAACTGCTGCAGAAAGAGCCAAGAGAACTTTGTCGTCTAGTACTGAAGCTTCTATTGAAATTGATGCCCTTTTTGATGGTATAGATTTTTACACAAAAATTAGCAGGGCCAGATTTGAGGAACTAAACAGCGATTTATTCAGATCTACACTTCAACCAGTGGAAAAAGCATTGAAGGATGCTAAATTGGATAAATCATCAATACATGACGTAGTATTGGTAGGTGGTTCAACAAGAATACCAAAGATACAAACATTATTGCAGAATTTCTTCAATGGGAAATCACTAAACATGTCAATAAATCCTGATGAAGCTGTTGCTTATGGAGCAGCCGTACAAGCAGCCATATTGAGCGGTGATCAAAGTTCTAAAATACAGGATGTCCTTCTAGTGGATGTTACACCACTCTCATTAGGCATAGAAACAGCTGGTGGTGTTATGACGAATATAATTGAAAGAAACACAAGAATTCCATGTAAACACGCCCAAACTTTTACAACCTATTCAGATAATCAGCCAGCAGTAACGGTTCAAGTTTTTGAAGGTGAAAGAGCTATGACAAAAGATAACAATCTCTTAGGTACATTTGATTTATGTGGCATTCCACCAGCACCAAGAGGTGTACCAAAAATCGATGTTACATTTGATCTTGACGCTAATGGTATACTGAATGTTTCTGCAAAAGATAATAGTTCTGGTAGATCTAAAAACATTATCATACAAAACAATAAAGGGCGTTTAACTAAAGAGGAAATAGATCGTATGGTTCATGACGCTGAAACATATAAAGCTGAAGATAATATGCAAAGAGAGCGTATAGCAACTAGAAATAAACTGGAAACATATATATTTAGTGTTAAACAAGCGGTAGACGATTGTGGCAATAAGTTGCCTTCTTCTGATAAGAACAATGTTCGTAGTAAATGTGATGAAACGCTGAGATGGTTGGAGAACAACACACTTGCTGATAAAGAAGAATATAAGGATAAACTTGCTGAACTGCAAAAATTCTGTGTACCATATATGACGAGATTGCATAATTCAGGCCGTTCAGGTCCGACTGTGGAAGAAGTGGACTAATTGTATACTTTCTAATAATAAAGGTGAATCAGTATTTAAATTTTGGTTCCTTGAAATTGTGATAATTTTATGTTATAGTCTATTTTTTTTTTTTTTTTATGTTATTTGTTAATGTTAATAATTATTTATTTATCTTTGTTATGGAAATGAACAAAATTATTGAAACTAGACAGTACATTAGAAATTTTAGGGTTTTTTTTTTTGTACAAAATGTAAGAAATGAAAAAATTGTTATACTTTTGATTTCCTCAATTGAAGATAAAAGAATATTTGCTTTATATGGATAAAATTGTAGTAAGTTAAAAGAAAAATGGAATAATTAATTTAAACTAACATTGTTCTGAAACACACATAAAGAATAATTTTTTAGTAGTTGCTTTTATAAAATTTCATCAAATAAAATATGCAATTTTTTTTTCAATTTCAATAATATAAAAAAAATATATAATGTTCTTCTTTAAAACATAGATTGTAAGAGCAATAAAATAAAAACATTAAACAATAATTTAAACAAGTTTACTCCATCTACATAAATCTACCCTACACAGTAAACAGAATATTTTCTTTGCTTAGTTATAAAGGTTTCAAATGTTGAACAAATTTTGACAATCTACATGAAATGAGAAAATAATTGTGAACTCAATTTTAATTGATTTTAATCTATGAATTACTATTATTATGTAATTATAATGAACCAATATAAATTTACATCCACCATCTGGGAGCGACCATTATATTTTTTTTATTTTAAAAAGAGATCTCGAGTAAAACTCTGCTTGCAAAAACCTGATTTATATATAAACTTTTAAATATTTCGTGATATATTTTTTATACATATTTTTCCTGAAGAAATTTAATTTTTCTTTCTTGTCGCAAATTCAGGCCTATGCTAGGAGAGAAGACGTAGGCTTTGCTTCTCTTGCTTTGCCACTATGTGGAGTCACGGAATTTAGTTCAGGAGTAGAGAGATCAGAAGTATTGCAAAATTCTTCAGTTATTTTGTGTGTTCTTCTGTGTTCTACGAACATTTATACGCATCAGCTATATCTGGTGAATACCTGAATTTTCATAACGCTTAGAAATTTTTTTTATTTTTTTTTATATACTATATTAATTGCAATTGAAATGAAAGATTTCCTGCTGTCGTTAAAGTTGGGCTCGTAGACATAGTGTTTACCAAGTTTCATGTCGATCAACCATGTTACCTTCACAGAGGAGAGGTCTCCTATGGTGCGTCATCTATCCTACCATAGTAGGAGAGACGGCCAAATGTGGTGTATTTGTATTTAGTTTCTGGAATGTATGAGAATGTCTTTATTTTGAAAAATAACATTTTTTTTTGTAGATAATAGTAGTTGATATATGTTTTATAAGCATTACCTTTTTCATATATCGCCTGTATTTGAACATGATAGACTTGCTTAAAAAAATATGAACACTGCTGGTGAAAAGTTGGGATACCTAGAATAAAAATGTATTATATTTATTTTTGTTAATTTAATGATTTGTTATGAATGAAAATAAAATTTCAGTAATTCAAGAATGTTATATTTAATCTATATACAATAATATAAGCGATAACAAATTCATTACAAAGTGTAAATCTTTCCCAAAAAATAAATTTAGACTAAACGGCTTTTTCATCAAAGTGACCACCTCTCTCCTGAATTACTTCTCTTATAATTCTAGGCATTCTCTCAATCAATTTATTGATTGTTTCGGATTCAATATTAGTCCACACACTGTACAGTATCTGCCACAGAGCATTTGGAGAATTAGGGCACTTGATACGAACTTTTCCATCTAGCTAATCCCACAAAATTTCAATTGGGTTCAAGACCGGGGATTGCGAGGGCCAGACCATATTGACACATATTTTTCATCTTCTTTTTCCTTAAGGTATTGCCTACATAATTTGGAAGTATGTTTAGGGTCACTGTCCTGTTGCATAATGATGTTTTCCCAATCAATCGCTGATCGCAGTGTTAGACGTGATTTTCTAAAATGCTTTTATAATTTTCTTTTTTCATTATCCCGTCAATACCCACCTATTCCATAGCCTGAATAACATCCCCAAACCATGATCGTGCCCCCTCCGTGCATAACGGTGGGTATTATGCATTGTGGATGTCGTTTTTCTGAGCTGAAAGGTTCCTCCAACCTTTCACTGTGAAGTCTTTGTATTTCAAGCCCACTCTGAAGTTTCTTCTTGTTTGCACCCTTTAATAATGGTTTCAGCGTTGCCTCTTCTTACTAAGTTCGCTTGACGAAGTCGCCTTTGAACAGTTGAGACAGAAATTGGTATCAAATTTGTTTTAATAACTTCCCCTCTGATTTCTGGAGCTGTGAGTCGTCTGCTTCTTTTACTTTATAAAATAATGAACTTATCCTCACCTGTGGTTGTTGATTTTGGTCTCCCGGAGCGGTGTAAATCTTCATGATCACCATATTTTTAAACCGTTTGATAGCACGGTGAACAGCATTTTTTGAAATTTTAAGTTCAGCCGTTATTTTCCGTTCTGATTTCCCTATTTTATGTAAAGTTCAAATGGCACTTCTGATAACATCACTCAAATTTTTCACTTTGGCCATTTTGTATTCATTCAAAAGAGGAAAAATCAACGTTGCAATAAGATGTACTCGTAAACCGTGAAGATATATTCGTAAACGCAAAAAGATATACTCATAAATCGTGAAGCTTAAGGAGTGAACTAATCCCAATTAAATAAAATAGAATGAGTTCACTATGAGACATCGTACTGTTCACATGTGCTCTTCAATTTATTAAATTTTAGTGGTAAAGTTTAACTGTTATTAAAAGAATTTAGTATCATTCTATTCCTTTTTTTTGGGCTTCATACAGTGGTGTTACTTGTATTGCAGTTTACTGTTTTATTTAACAAGTAATTAACGACAAAATAAATTATAACTTTATAAATTCATTTCAAATGGATAGTGAGATTCAAAGTGCAGAAAAACAAAGTGCAGAGAAGCAGAGTGCTTGTTTTAGCTGGTGGGGCGTCGTCACAGGGTGGGGGGGCTCGACCCTTTTAATCTTTTACTGTTAAAGCTAAATGATATTACATCCGAATGAAAATCTTTAAAACAGGAGGTAACTACTAACAATAATGATGTTAAATCTGCTATATTAAAAATGAATGACAATATAAATAAAGTGCAAAATTCGCTAACTTTGCTCAAACAGGAGAATAAAAATTTAAAACAGAAGGTTGATTCTTTACGTATTAATGTTGGGAAAGAAATATTTCCGAACAATTGCATAAGAGAAACAATTTAATTCTATATAATTTTGAAGAGGAGAGAGAGATGAGGGAATTGATTCTCTGAAGATGCGTATTCTTGATTTTATAAATAACAAGTTGGAGGTAAATACCGAAATAAAGGAAATTGATTGTATTCATAGATTGGGGAAAAGAAGTGGTAACAAGTCCGTGTTGATCAGGCTGACCAGCCTAAGAAAGAAATTCGAAGAAGTTAAAAGGAGAGCAATTGTTTTTGTCTGAGGACTATACTGAGGAAATTAGACGTGTAAGGAGAGAATTAATCCCTTTCCTAAAGGAGGCTCGCGCTGGCAACTCAAAAGCCATCCTAAGATACGATAAATTGATAATTGAAGGAAAATTTTACAGCCTAAATGATTTGAAAGAGCAACAGTCTGTGAAAAACCCAAAATAGACTACGCGTAATACTGGAGTTGCAATAGACGAATCAGAAGTATTTGATGAAAATTCATCTGATACATCGGGGAGCGTTCTAGGCAGATGGTTAAAAGAAGGAAAGTTAGAAAGGAGTAAGAAGAGCTCACACAAAACGGTTAAAAAGAGGAAAGTTGGAAACTCACCGGAAGTAAAAAGTACAGGAAATTTTCGTCCCTAATGGAATACCTATCAACAATATGAAAATTTTATTTTAGAACGTCCACGGATTTAACACTGTAAAGAATGGCTGTTATGAATTAAATAACTTTCAGATAATCTGTATGGTTGAAACTTGGCGAACTAGTGAGCTGGAAAAGATACCCCACCTACATAATTATGAAGTCATTGTTTCTCCAGCGATTAAGGAAAAAGTAAAGGGCCGACCTAGTGGAGGGCTTGCCATCTATGTGAAAAAAGGTATTTTTGAATTGTATGTACTGGATAAATCGGCATGGTGGATCTTCATTAAGGTGAAAATTTCAACTTTTCAGTTAGTTATTTGGTAATATTTATTTTAAACCTGGGCTTCAGTCAATTTATATTTTAGAAATGTTAAGTTAACATTAGAAGAGCTCTGTAAATTAAACCGCAATTCCATATTTATAATACTTGCTGATTTCAATTGTAGAATGGGGTTATTAAACCAATTGCAAGAGGACCTTTTTGATAATAGCTACTTAAATTATAATAGAAAATCAACAGATGTAGTTGCAAATAAGCAGGGTTATAAGTTGGTAGAATTTTTTGAATTAAATTCATTTGCTTTATTAAATGGTAGAACGAGTTCAGACGAATAAGATGTGATTATTACAATTTGGACGTAGTTAAAGATTTGTCGGTAATTCACTGGCCGGCTTTATCTGATCACTTTCCCATTGAAGTTACTCTAAATTTTGCATTATGATTAGATAAAAAAAATAACAAGAATAGTATTCCGAAACCGCTCCATCAAACGCAGTTAATGTGTTATAAGCTTCAGAATATATGTATAAAATGCAAATGACACCTTCTATTGTTCTCAATTTAAATTGTGAGTCTGTTAACAGAATTGGTGAAAACCTTGCTGATGCTATTTGGCGGGTTGCAAAAGAAATGGGTCTGATTTGTGATAAAAAAATAACTAATAATTATAATCCCTGTAATATTAAACCTTGGTTTGATGAAGAATGCCGTTTAACTAAAAATAATATGATACAGAAACTAAAACAATTTAAAAGCGGCAAAAAATAGCTATGTTGATTCGAAGAAACAGTATAGTAGGATAATCAAAATTAAAAAGCAGGGATTTTACAATTATTGCACTATTCGGGATATAACTGAAGTCAGGGACAGTAAGACGTTTTGGTTTCATGTAAATAAGTTTAAACTGAAAAAATATGTATCGTCTGAAATTACCCCTGACAATGGGTATAATTATTTTAAAGCTATTTATTGTCAATATAATCGTTATTCTCCAGAACTGCATTTCCATGATGCTAGACATCCTATTCCTAGATACAGATATAACTTCAGCAAAGATTTTGGCCGTCCTAAACAAAATAAAAAATAAAAAATACCCGGAATTGATGGTATTTCTAATGAATTTTCAAGTTTTTGCCAAATAATTGGTTATTATATTTAGAGTTGTATTTTAATAAAATATTAAACTTAGAAGAAATACCTACTTCCTGGGAAAAACCACAAGAAGGGATCACTATGATTCACAAGAAGGGTAGTGCTACTGAATTAATGAATTATAGACCCATTGCATTAGTTAGTTGCGTCACTAAGGTTTTCACGCAAATATTACTGAATAGACTAACATTGTGGTGTGACGAAAGCAATATAATTCCGGAAACTCAGTCAAGGTTCAGGTCTAATAGAAGCTACATAGATAATATTTTCGTACTGAGCTTCCCAATCCAAATAAAACCCTATTGCAGAATAAAGGCAAATTGTTTGTTGTTTTGATCGATTATGAAAAAGCCTTTGATAGTATAAACCACTCTCTACTTTGCGAGAAACTTTATAGATTTGGTGTCAGCGTCAAATTTGTGAGAGTACTGAAAAACTTGTATACTAATGCTTCAATGCAGATTAAAACTAATTTCGGCTTTACACCGAGTGTTAATATCTCAAAGGGTGTTCTGCAAGGCGAATCGCTTTCGCCGATACTATTCAATATACATATATATATCGGAAATGAAGCAGTTTATTAGAAAACACAATGTTTGTGGTATTTGAATAACGAATGATACAAATATTTTGTCTTTACTTTATGCGGACGATCTTGCGTTGTTTTGTGACTCAATAACGGATGTTTAACAATAAGTTAAATATATTAAGGAATTATTGTGAAATTAATCAGTTAAAAGTAAATGTAGAGAAAACAAAGGTAGTCGTATTTCATAGAGGTAAATTGGCCAAGTCTAATATATCATTTAAATATAGAGAATCCATAATAGATGAATGTAAACAGTATTGTTATTTAGGTGTCATGTTCAGTAATTCTGGCTTATTCAAGCGGGCAGTACAATCCTCTATAAGTAAAACTAATACAGGTTTTGGTGCATTAATTAATTATTAGGCCATATGAAATGTAACTCTTGGGATGTGCGAAAGAAACTTTTCCAATCGTTTACTTTAAACTCGTTGTTATATAGTAATCAAGTTATTGCATTGAATTATCTACATGTACTAGAGCCAGCATTTACACGATTTTATAAGAGAATTCTTCTTTACATGACCGGTGAGCACTCCGCATCATGTGGTAAGAATGGAAGCAGGAATACTCCCTGTTTCATATTCTGTCCTAAAAATGTCTTTAAAGTGGCTACTAAAATTCCTGAAAATGGAACCGAACAGATATCCTTCAATTTGTTTCCATAAACTGTTTGAGTTGTACAGTAAACCAAACAATGTTTTGAAATATAACTGGTGGTCCCAAGTCAAGCATTTAATGCAATATGGCAGTTTTAATGCAAATCGTTAGGATTTAAATTATGGAACATTAAAGAAAGAATTTTCGTCAATTTGGGCCACTTACGAGACATTTTTATTGGATAATGACATACAACGTGTACAACAAAGTACCTTCTGTTATATTTACAAACTACTGAATATTGAATATCAATACAGTAACCCGCAATTATATTTAACACTTCCATTACCCCATAATGTCACAACAGTAATACCTCTATTGAGAACTTGTAATACATTAAATTTAAAATTATATTTGAAACATAATATATACGAGATAAACCAGACAGAAATTTGTCAAATTTGTAATGTGATGGTAATTGAAGATGTTTATCACCTATTGGTGATTTGTCCTCTGTATACGCCACTAAGAGAAATATTATTTACAAATATAAGTGTTAAAAAAAAAATTAAATGTAAGCAACTACTTTGAAGTATTAAACATCGATAGAAAAAATGAAGCCGTATGGATTTATAATTATTTTCATAACGTATGCAGATTACGCTCTTTTTGTTTGGGTCAATGACCCATTTACTATTTGCTATTGTACCATGAATGTACAAGATAGGTATGATCTTGTTTTAGCGTGGTTGCTGTAACTTGGATAAATTTAAATTTAGTGTGAACAAATTAAAAAACGTACTTGTGTTTGTGTGTGTAAACAAGAAAATTTATTCAGTCTGTTCAAATTTATGCTTTAATTTGAAAGAAATTATTATTATTTATTTTTCTCCTTTTTGTTTATTTAGTTATTAATTATTAAGTTTATTCATAATCATGTAAGTTTGCTTGTTAATTATTTATTGTGAACTCTGTCCAAGAAGATTTTGTATCTTAAGATGGATAATAAAAATAAAAAAATAAGTAAATAATGATTTGTTGACAAACAATACAAAGTCCTAATCTATAATCAGAATCAATAATTTGAAAGAAATTATTCTCTGTGAATTACTAACAAATCCAAGAAGTAAATTGTTTCTCAAAGGGCAAAGTGTATATTATGTTAGATTGGATGGGAAAGGGCCATGCCTCATTCCACTGAACCTTCATTGAGGTCTATTGGGGATCCCCTGGGTATGACATCCCTCACCTTCGCCCTCTTAATCAGGCCTAGCAAAGCTGAAAGTGGCTCCGTCATGAAGCTCGTGGTCATTGCTAGTCCCCAGTTGAAGAAACCTTGCCCTCGCCAGGCCGACACACACAAAGGACGTGTGCCGGGGTTTCCTCCTCGGCCCTGCAGAAACGGTATAACACGTTGTCAGCTAGTCGTAAATGGTGTATGTGCCTATTCAGCCGCCTGCAGTCCCTGTTAATAGACCCACTATTATCCTTATATCTCTTCGGCTATGGCTCTGTAGATCCCTGGTGAATGTAGGTAAATGTCTTAACAAAGAATTTAGCCTGCCTCTGCCCTGGCGTTCTTTCCCACATCGCAGATGCTGGTCTCCTATCCATTCCTTGATAGAAACGTGAATGAGGCTCCTGGGCAACCGCAGAAGTGCTCCGGGCGTATAAAGGTATCCTTCCAGGTATATTATTTTAATAAAATATTTATTTTAAAAGGTGGGAGGTATTATGCATAAATCACTTTACTGGAAAATTCTTATTACAATGTAACTATATTTTTCTTTAAAGAATTTGTAAATAACTAAATTTTTGTACAGATCCCAAATTTCTGATCGGTAGTGATATATATGAAGAGGCAGCAATTTGTCTTTTTGTCCGGAGCGCTAGAGCGAGCGCTGCAACTAGCCATAGAAGTGCAAAGGCTTAACTTTGCAATCAAATTAAGAACAAAACCAGTTAATTAATTCAATTTGCCAGAATTTACTTTTTGGATTGCACAGACGCCAAAATCCACCGACAGTGCGAATTTACTGAATGTTTTTTTTTTTTCACTTTTTCGTGATTTTCTCGAAATTGGCTGCAACGATTTTCTGTAAACGTTGATTACTATCTATACATATAAATTCTTATCACTTTTATTGGCCATATTTTTCTGAAGGAACAATAGCAATATGCTTTTCTCTAAAGTATCACTAAAATAACTGATTAGAATATGCTTTTCTCTAAAGTACCACTAAAATAACTGATGAAGTCCCGAAAATAAAACTTATGAAACAAACAAGATTCAAATAAGATTCAAATAAATGTTGTACAAGTAAAAAATTATGTTCCTAATCAAAATGATGCTCTGTTGACAAACTCTGCATTTTCCCTCATAGTCTAGATTTGATATCCCTAAATTTATTTAGTCTAATGCCGCGATTTAGGAAAAAGAAATCTGGTATAAAAAATCACCCTTCATTCCTTTATTGCATATTCATTTGCAAATAAACGGTTAGTGGACATGTATTACAGATAAATAGAGGAGGTGAGGATTATACTATTTACCTAAATAAGATTGCATTGTGTGATAGCAAGCCTCTATCAATCCAGTAGCAATGCTTGGGACCGCTATTTACAGGACAATTTAAGTCTCAGGATAGAACATCTTTCACAATTATTTGGATGAATGAATCGGTATTAAATATAATAAATACATGTAACTTAATAAGAGAGAAAATAACTTAATTAATTTTAGAGTCACAATTAGCCCCCTTTAACAAATAATTGAATAATTAATAAAAGATATAAAAAAAGACAGAGCTAAGGAATAAATACAAATTTTCTTTTTTCTAACTGCTTTAAGAATGTAATTGTTGTAGAAGAAGTTTATACTAAGTTTAAAAAATTAATACTATTCTTATAAAAAAATACAAAAAAAAAATTAAATTTTACATTTTAGTTGAAATAAAAAAAGAAAAATAGTTAAAAACGAATAAAATTAACGTTTCTGAATTAACCGCCAGGTAACAGCACTTACTTAATCTAGAATTTGTAGTAGTTCAAATAATTAACGCTAGAAAGCATAAGCTTCTACATATACAGAATTGTAGTTCCAAAATTTGCCACCCGATCACAGCGCCATCCTCTGATGTAAAACATTTTTCAATAGTTTAAAATGCGCCTTTAGCTTCTACATGTACAGAATTGTAGTTCCAAAATTTGCCACCCGATCACAGCGCCATCCTCTAATTGGAAGGGACGGGTAGTGGTTAGCGTAATGGGCTATCAAAAACAAAATTCACCGCCAGGTATCAGCACTTACTTAACCTAGAATTTGTAGTAGTTCAAACGATTGCCGCTAGAAAGCATAAACTTCTAGATATACAGAATTGTAGTTCCAAAATTTGCCGCCCGATCACAGCGCCATCCTCTAATTGGAAGGGACGGGTAGTGGTTAGCGTAATGGGCTATCAAAATCTTTGGAAGTAGAGACACCTAGTGACAAACTATATAACCATAAATAAAATTGATTTCCCAGTAGGTGTTGCTATCTGATGGCCATGTTTATAACTACAACTATACTAATTTTAATTAGTTACTTTATTAATTAGAAAACAAAAAAAAATTGGTGTGGAACACTCAACTTGTTTCTCTTACACTAGTTTTCAAAATTGTAATCGACAAACTTTATAGTTAGTATATCAAATTTAATAAAATTCGTCGGTTTTTATGGAGAAAATCACAAAAACTGAAAAAATTACTTTGATATACATTATAATTGAAACAAAAATGTATTTCATTTTAAACTAGAAATAAATGAATATATTAATTATATAATATTTATTTATTTATTTTTACATTATATTTCTTTCGCAAGCTATTAAGATAATTCTTGGCATATTATTTGCCAAGATATTTTTTTGTAATAATGCTTGATATGAAATTTTTCCCTCCTTTCTTTTTCATGAGAGGGTTGGTACAGATTTTTTGCATTTGTTTTTCAGCTAGAAGCTATAGAGGGCTGCGAATATTAATATTATCGTATGCAATAACTTAGATACAATGTTAAAATGAGAAACTTAAGACTATTGAAGGATAGATTCAATCGCAATCCATCCTATATAATCATTATTTTTATAAGCATTTATATGTAACTACCAACATACAATTCAAGAACTTTTATCTAAATCTTGTTAATAAAAATTACGGTCTAATTTCATTTGTTGGTATTTGATTGAATATTGTATTTGATATATTTTTGAAAGCAGCTTCAAAATCTCTTGAAATGGCTGGTCCAATTGCTTGAAACATTTCTTGAGAAATTTCAGTCAATACTTATTTATTTATTGCCTAAAGAAACTATACATTTCTATAGCAAGAGAATGTCCTCTGCTGAAAGCTGAACAAAAAATACAAACGTTATAAGAAGGAACATTACAAACATTACAGCTTAATCTTCAAAGTAATGAAATAATATTAAATACTTGATTAATAAAGTAGATAGTAACAATGATTTAAATAGACTTTATTCATTTATACAAATTATTTTTGGGAAGGAGTTTGAGGGATCTCCTCGTAGGTACTAAATAATACCTTTACAAACCTATGTATATCTTTCCTCCAAAGCCTCAGAGATAAAATAAAATAAATGGTTTAACTTTTCTTTATTTTCTGTATCTAGTAAGTTAGGAAAAACATAAGAACTGTGTGAAGGTGAAACCTATTTAACAACCTCTTTCTCAAATATTTATAATAAGGGCATTCCAAAATAAAGTGCATATTATTATCATTTTTGCTCACCGCACAAGTAAAGCAACTCTTTTAAAATCAAATAAATGGGCTATTACATTACGAATAATCTTGGAGTGACGATCACTAGTTACTCTAATTTGAGCTATCAATCTGGTTTTAATGATATAGCACTTAATATTACATATTAACTACCATTAGCCAAGGGACATATCAATCTACAATGTTGTATGAAGAGTTGATTACATCATTGATGTCAGTTTAGAGAAAGATTTTTTAAGTTATTAGAGACCACGACCGCATGCTGCGTCTCTCAGATGTGCTTTTTACCAAATAGATAGCCTCTTAAAAAACGTATTCTACAATAATATTTTTAAGATCTCCTGCTGGGTTACAACGCTTATAACTATCTGCTAATCGTTTACTCCATTCAAATGTCCCATTACTGATTATAAAATAGAATTTACATGTATATTTTGCTGTAGCCATATAGACGGTGTTCTTATTTATTTGAACTTAAATAATTAGGATGTAACAACTAACTTTAAATAGCCTTTAGTTATTTATATATCCATCGCTGACGTTTCGATAACATAAATGTCATATTGAGAGTTGTTTACTTATATTGAAATATCTACGATAGAAATGAAAAAAAAACAGAGGAAAATTATACATTTCTTTATTTCAATATACATATATACAGTGCACAAACTAGGGTCTCCATCCCTAGTTAACTGCCATGATTTAAGAGAGAAGGAAGAGATTAGCTCAGTGGTAGCGCGCTGGAATTGCAACGCTGCTCTTAGATTTTCTCTTCCTAGGAGCCTCCTCTACAGCTACCGTTCGGTGATGGGCATTGTTGTTTGTAGCTAGAGAACGCTGCTCGGAAGCACTGAGAAGGCTCCGAGAGGCACAATAGTCCTTTCAAGTCGCAATGCATATCCTCTTTAAAAAATAATCTAAGGCAAAACGTTAAAACTATAATTATTTATTTATTTATTTATTTTGTATTAGGTACAAAACCTGTTACAATCAGTTCAGTATATCAGTACTGTTTGGTATAAAAAGACAGGTATAATATATTTAATAATTAATACCTCTGCTAGGCTCTGTTAGAGTGATTAACAGGGGGTATAATAAAATGAATAATAAATGAAATGTTTGATAATATTAAGTTACGGAAAATCTTGAGTGGACTGTATAAAAGATTGAGCCATATGGGCTCAGATAACATGAACAAATTAATATTTAACAAATACAAAATGAGAAGCAATTTATTGAATATACATTTTAACGTTTTGGAATATTACAAAAATCTACATCAATATAATAGAGTTATAAATAAAACCAACAAATATATACCTACTAGCATAATAAACTTTCTTAGTCTAGGAGATAATTTTAATATCAGACCGTTTAACAATAAAATAAAAAGTAGAAACATAATCAAACTAATAACTGATATAGAGAACATATTAACAAATATACATACATCCGATTCACATAAAAATGTCATACGGAATGAAACCAGTGCAACCATACAAAATTATATAAAAAAACACATAACAGCTAACAAAATAGCGGTCACTAAAAACAACAATAAAACAATAGTACAATTAAACTTAGATAAATTTCATACATCAATAAATCAAGATGCAAAATGTTTAAAAAATTTTCTCAAAATTAATCAGAATATCACCATAATAAAAAGAGACAAAACAAAAAAATATATTTTTATTAATAAAGACGAACTTAAAATAAAAATGGATCTAATCTTAGACGATAAAGAGACTTACAAAAAAACTAGAACTAACCCTATAAAAGCATTACAAAAAGATATAGACAAATACACAAAAAAACTTATCAAATATAATTATTATAAAAAACCTGAGATCAGCTCTATGATAGAAAAAAATCCAATTCTGCCAAGAATGTATCCACTAATAAAAATGCATAAAGAAGGACCCCCCATCAGACCGATTGTGGATTGCACTGGCTCCATATTCAAAAAACTAGAATATACACTCTATAAAAATCCCTTAAAAATCCTCTCGCAAGACAACAAATACGATATAAAAAACGCATATGAAGCTAAGAATAACATAAAAAACATAAATATTACTAACGAACAAACCATAGTCAGTTATGACGTAGTATCACTCTACCCGAGTATACCCCTAGACTTAATATATACACTGCTAAATAAGAACTGGGAGAAACTAAAAAACCACACAAAAATTCACAGTAAATCTATATTTTTAGAAGGTATAAAATTGATCTGTGAAAATACATTTTTTACATACAATAACGTTATATATAGGCAAAAAACAGGATTACCAATGGGTGGAAGCCTCTCAACCAGTCTGGCTGGAATAGTGATGAACCACATACTAGACTTAAGCATCACTGAAACAAAAATAGTACCAATAGTAATACACAAATACATAGACGACTTACTAATTGTTTTAAACAAAAAAGATAATGAAATACTATTCCAAAAAATTAATAACATCCACCCAAAAATAAAAGTAACACTTGAGATTGAGAACAATAATGAAATCAACTTCTTAGACATGACATTAATTTCAAACGGCACAAAAATTACTACAAAATTTTTCAAAAAAATAACTACAGCTAATACATACCTGAATTATATGACAGACCATCCGAGACACATAATACTCAATTCAGCCAAAAACTTGATACACAGAGCTGTCAGCTTAACTGATCCACAATTCTACAATGAAATAAAAAAGAAAGTTAATAAAATCTTAACAGAAAATGCATATCCGAATAAATTAGTTCAAAAAAACTGGTCTCAAGCAGCACTACAAAAAAACACATCTGAACATATTTCTAACAATGAGACAGTACACTTAGATAATAACACGGCTGAAACACGGTTAAGCCAGAATTATTTTGCATTAACATATATTCCACACATCACTAAAAAAATTACTAGAATCTTTCAGAAATTTAATATTAATGAGATTAAATATACCAACACAATGAATAATAAAATAAAATCGTTCTTACCTCCGCTTAAAGACAAAATAACTGTGAAACAGCAAACTGGAATTGTGTACTGCCTAAATTGCGAATGTGGTAAAAAATATGTGGGACACACAAAAAACTTTCTCAACACAAGAATAGACCAACACATTAAATCTCTCTCCAACAAGTCTCAAACTGAGACATCACTAATGAAACATCATAGACTAACAAATCATAATTTTGATTTTAACAATCCATTGATACTTGACAAGGAAAGGAACACAAATAAAAGGAAAATGCTGGAGGCGATACATATCGCTACCAATTTAGATAAATTAATAAAGGACAGAAAAGAGTGTTCTCAAGTATCAATGTATGATGGTGCAATTAAATTGATAAAACAATTCATAAATATAACTTAAAACAGCTAACCTAATAACATATAACCTTCACATGTTACAGGTGACACAAAATAAAATCTAATTCTTCGCAAATATATATTAAAAAAAAATTTTTACAATAATAATTATTACATCACATATTTAAGCTTAATAATAATTATACACATAAAATTAACATGCAAAATATCCCACAATTAAATATATTCAAAAGATATATAATACTGACCAGTAGAACGAACACACATTCGTCTAATTATAGAACACGGCTCTCTTCAGGTTAGTCCACCACGAGAGCTGATCATAGCAGGGTGTAGTACTATTCTCAGTAAGTTTGTCTCTTTAAAATTAAAAGTCATATTACACAATTAACCAAATATATAAAATAATAATATTTAATTTTACTCCTGTCTACAGGCCATGGTAATTTCCTAATCATAAGTAATACAGACAGAACTAATTTTCCATAAAGCAACCACGTGGTGCTCCTACATACTGAGGCGAATTACATAATCGACAGCATATTTAAATAAATATTCAATACTGGACAAGACTCTTTGAGTTTAAAAAAATTTTAGCATAAAATAAGGATATATGGATAAAAATAAAAAATTTAAAAATAATTTTTAATCATGGACGAAGCCTCTCGACCAATACAATAATCTATAAGGTAATTAGTGTGATGGAATTAAATAGAAACGTTGTAAACCTAATTTAACATATATGTAATAGGTATATATATAAAAATTATTTTCAGAATGTAAAAAATGTACTCCTTGATAATGGCACGTTAAGTGCACGAAACGTTGGAATTCAACTAATGAAATAAACACTATTGGCTGTGTAAATGGTTCAAATTAATTAAAATTAACCAGTATAAGTAAAATCAAAAAACAGCATAAAAATTAAAAAAGTTGTATGAAGAGTTGATTACATCATTGATGTCAGTTTAGAGAAAGATTTTTTAAGTTATTAGAGACCACGACCGCATGCTGCGTCTCTCAGATGTGCTTTTTACCAAATAGATAGCCTCTTAAAAAACGTATTCTACAATAATATTTTTAAGATCTCCTGCTGGGTTACAACGCTTATAACTATCTGCTAATCGTTTACTCCATTCAAATGTCCCATTACTGATTATAAAATAGAATTTACATGTATATTTTGCTGTAGCCATATAGACGGTGTTCTTATTTATTTGAACTTAAATAATTAGGATGTAACAACTAACTTTAAATAGCCTTTAGTTATTTATATATCCATCGCTGACGTTTCGATAACATAAATGTCATATTGAGAGTTGTTTACTTATATTGAAATATCTACGATAGAAATGAAAAAAAAACAGAGGAAAATTATACATTTCTTTATTTCAATATACATATATACAGTGCACAAACTAGGGTCTCCATCCCTAGTTAACTGCCATGATTTAAGAGAGAAGGAAGAGATTAGCTCAGTGGTAGCGCGCTGGAATTGCAACGCTGCTCTTAGATTTTCTCTTCCTAGGAGCCTCCTCTACAGCTACCGTTCGGTGATGGGCATTGTTGTTTGTAGCTAGAGAACGCTGCTCGGAAGCACTGAGAAGGCTCCGAGAGGCACAATAGTCCTTTCAAGTCGCAATGCATATCCTCTTTAAAAAATAATCTAAGGCAAAACGTTAAAACTATAATTATTTATTTATTTATTTATTTTGTATTAGGTACAAAACCTGTTACAATCAGTTCAGTATATCAGTACTGTTTGGTATAAAAAGACAGGTATAATATATTTAATAATTAATACCTCTGCTAGGCTCTGTTAGAGTGATTAACAGGGGGTATAATAAAATGAATAATAATTGAAATGTTTGATAATATTAAGTTACGGAAAATATTGAGTGGACTGTATAAAAGATTGAGCCATATGGGCTTAGATAACATGAACAAATTAATATTTAGCAAATACAAAATGAGAAGCAAAAAATAGTTATTAAATTCACCAAGCCAAAAGGAGTGGCGCTTACCTCAAAACTCAGACACCTTAAAATTAGTGTGGTTCGACTGACCTTCAGCCCATATGGGGAATGGGAGGAAAATAGGAGACAGGAAAAGGGAAACAATAGGGAACCATATGCCTGTAATTCCAGCGTCGTTGTCCACACAGTACGGCTGATGAATGTAGATGACAATTCAAACGGGCTCCAGGAATGCTGTACGGTCGGAGAAGCAGCGGAAGTAGAGACCACGTGCTTGCCGTTCACTCTTACAGGCTTGGAGAATCCGTAGGCACTCACCCGACAAGAAATCGACTATCACGATTAACGCTGAGGAAAACCAGATGTGGCAAACATGGGTTTTCCACCAAACGGAAAAGCGGAAATGCAAATTAAGTAGGCAAATATTCGCACTGCACTATGTTACCTGTCTGGATGTTACTTTGTGACTGAGTGGAAGGGCAATTTCAAAGGGACTACCCCCACTCTCTGATTAGGACACAGCCTAGAGTTATCAGTTTATATTTAGTATATTAAATTTTTAGGGCGGCAAATTTAAATTTCGATAAATACCGAACACACCCCCCGTTGAACTTGTTCAACCTTTAATTAGATAAAGTGATAAATATATTTAGTAATCCAGCCCCTACGATATGCAAATTTTAGAAATGGTGACTGGACTAAGTAAATGTAAAAGTGGGGTTAGTTGGCAGTAGGCAAACAATAAAGTTTGCTTGCCGCACGCAGAAAAGTACCAGATAGGGTACGAACTTCAGCCTTACGAACAACGCCGTCCGGAGCTGAATAAACCTTAATAATTTGCCAAGAGGCCAATGGCGAGGAGAACATTCGGTTCTTCGACCACTACCACGTCGTCTACCTTTAAATTAGAGCCAGGGTGAAACCATTTGGCACGAGATTGAAGGGTAGCAAGGTACTCCATTCGCCATTGCTTCCAAAAGCGTTGAGTTAAGGCTTGGATCAACTTATAATGTTGCAGGGAGCCATCTTTAAGTTCAGCGCAGTCCTGTTCTGGAGGCGCAGTAATGGCACGCCCAATAATAAAGTGTCCCGGAGTGAGAGGTTGAAGCTCACCCGGTGAAGAGGGCATCGCCGCCAAAGGGCGGGAATTAAGAATCCCTTCTATTTGTGTTGCAAGCGAAGTAAATTGGAATAGGGTAAGAATATTAACCCCAATGACTCGCCTAAGATGAAATTTGGTGGATCTAACCGCACGTTCCCATAAACCACCCATAGATGGGGCAGCCGGAGGCAGAAAGGAAAACTCAATTTTATTTTCCACCGCAAAATTCTGAACAATTTTATTGTTCAAAGGATCCTTAAGAATGAGGTTAAATTCGCGCTGTAGCACACGTTCTGCCCCTTTAAAATTGGTACCACAATCTGAAAATATCTGTTTGGGGCATCCACGACGACTAATAAAGCGTCTCAGCACATCCAAAAAGGAATCAGTGGACAAATCTAGGGCAACCTCTAGATGAACCGCCTTTACGGCGAAGCAAACAAATATGCAAAAGTATATTTTAATTAAGGGGCCCTTGCGTAAAGAATAAGGCTTCACAATAAAAGGTCCACAGTAATCAATTCCAATGTGAGAACACTGGGGCAGGATTTACACGTTCTGATGGTAAATCGGCCATTAACGGTGGAGTATTGCGGGGATTTACCCTGAAACATTCCACACAATTAAAAATCATAGTACATATTACTTGGCGCGCAGCCAGAATCCAGTACGTAAGAGATAGCTGGAATTGAACCTGAGAGGGTCCAGCATGGCCTAGCCTTATATGGGTATGACGAATTAACAAATCGATTAAATAATGTTTCTTAGGCAAAATTATGGGATGCTGACCTTCATAATTCAGGGCGTTGGTCAACCGACCTCTGACGCGCATTAAACCAAAATCGTCTATGTAGGGAACTAGCCGTTGAATGGCAGTTCGCGCAGGTTTATTCCGTTTAACGGCAAGCAAATCTTCGGGGAGTCCGCTTGACTGTATGTAGCGCATAAGATAGTTATGGGCCAATCGGCGGCATTCTAAGGGAGTCAAATTATTGCCCTTAAGCCTTGACGGAAACCACTTGATCATGAGCGTTACAATGCGCAGACATTTGTCCCAAGAAGAAACTGATGAAAATAATTGAGCGTCACACTGAGTGACCGCCAAAGAGCAGGGAGCTACCGGTTTTAATTCTAATAACTGGTCATCCATAATGGCAGGAGGTGGCATGGAAGGCCAAAATTCCTCACACTCGTACAACCAGGGAGGTCCTGTCCACCACATTGGAGATGAAATTAACTCATTAGGGTAACAACCTCTCGACGCAAGGTCAGCTGGATTGACATCGCCGGGGATATGTGACCACTTGGCACCTTCTGTTAATTCAGAAATCTGGGCCACCCGGTTAGCTACAAAGGTTTTAAGTAAGTAGGAGGGAGTTTTAATCCACTCCAGGACAATAGCAGAATCTGTCCACAGAAATATTTTGTCAATGGACATATGACGGCTTAACAGCTCCCGAAAATGGTGCGCTAGTTTAGCCAAAAGATGTGCGCCTGAAAGTTCAAGGCGCGGCACAGTCATCGTCTTTAGAGGGGCTACCTTAGTTTTGGCAGTCAAAAGCGTACAACAGACGCCTTGTTGAGAAGCTGACCGAATATATAAGACGGCAGCATATCCAAGTTGGGAGGCGTCAGCAAACCCGTGTAACTGTATGGGTGGCGACGCAGAACCCAAAGGACGAGCAATTTTTATTTCCGCCAAGCTAGTTGACAACATGTCTACAAAGCCTTTCCAGGGTTGAGACAGGTCATCAGATAATGGAGTATCCCAGTCTAAATGATTGCGCCAAAGCGTTTGTAGAAAGCATTTCGCTTTGAATATTACTGGAGCAATCCAGCCACAGGGGTCATATAACTTTGCAGTTTGAGCCATGACTGAACGTTTAGTCAGCGGGGCATCCTCAGCGAAGACCATTTCTGCGGCAGGGAATTCAAAAACATCAGGGTTCGGCTTCCAGACCAGACCTAAAACAGACTGAGGTTCAGTAAGCTGAGTGGCAACTTCATTAAAACAAGTAGCCTTCCACAAATAGGGGTGATTGCTGGCCCATTTGTCCAGCACAAATCCTCCTTTGGCCAACAGGGCAAACATTTCATTTTGCAATTCCTGGGCCTCTTCAAGTGTATGGGCACCTGCAGCCAAGTCATCAACGAAAAAATTCTCAAGCACTAACTTAGAAGCTCGAGGGAACGCCTCGGCTTCATCACAAGCTAATTGTTGTAAACTACGGATGGCCAAATAAGGGGCACAACTAAGTCCGTAGGTTACGGTTTTCAAAGCATAAGTCTGGATAGGTTCAAGTATATTGGAACGCCATAAAATACATTGGTAAGCACAATCGGCTTCCCTGACTAAAATTTGCCTAAACATTTGCTTTATATCGGCAACAAATACAAAGCGGTAAATTCTAAACAAAGTAAGAATATTACTAATTAACGCCTATAGCTTGGGTCCTGCCATAAGAACATCATTCAGAGAGTAGCCACTAGAAGTTTTGCAGCTGGCATCAAAAACTACTCTGATTTTGGACCTATCGCCATGGCTTTTAAATATTCCATGATGAGGAATATAATATTTAGGAAAAGTGGCAGTCGTTACAGGGGCCATATGGCCTTGGATTAAGTAATCACGCATAAATTCCATGTAACGGGCCTTAAACTCTGGTTATTTGACAAATTTGCGCTCCAAAGCTTGAAAACGCGAGAGCGCTTGTGAATACGAATCTCCCAAAGAAGACGATTGCTCCTGTCGTAAAGGGAGACTAACTTCATATCGTCCAGAGGGCAGACGTTTGGTTGTCCGCAAGAAAAATTCCTCACAGCGCTGGTCTTCAGGGGATAAAGCAGCCGGAGCGGGAGGGGGTTCTTCCACTTCCCAGAAACGGCGCAGGATCCTGGCAAGATCGTCTTCCGCAGCAGAAGACACCAAAGACTGAGGAGGAACATACTGATTAAAATTGCACGCATTGCCATTTAAAGCAATTGGTGCTGCACCCATTAGCACATAACCAAAGCGCGTAAAGACGGCTTGAGGAAGGCCATCACCCAGGTGACGAACTGGGCCCACAAAAGAGGTAGCAGTCAAGTCCGCACCTAACAACGCATCTACTTTGGACGGGACTCCAAAGGTGGGATCAGCGAGTACCAAGCCTTCTGTAGCTCTGGTAACTTGATTAGCGATGCCAACGCAGGGAGTCACACGACTAATTTGGGGCAGTACATGAAAGCAATGTGACTGGGAAATCAATTCACCACTCAAGGTACCCACTGCAAGGTGGCACGACGTAGTCGAAGGAACGGAAGTAGTACCTACACCACTCACTACGAAGGGGTCGTGAACTAAGTTAACCTTAAGCTTGTTTGCACAGCTTTCAGAAATAAAAGAAACTTGAGAAGCACTATCCAAAATGGCTCTAACCACCACATAATTATTTGGACTCACCTGAAGTCTGACTAAACTCGTAGCCAACAATATACTACTAGGCATGGAAGAATTAGTAGAGACGCAGGCAGTGGCCGAAGAAGGGACCGCAGTTGGTAATCCTTCCTCATCATTATGAGGAGCAGAAGGCATAGGAAGTGCATTGGCGCTCACAGATTTGCTCTCAAAATGGAGTAGCGAATGGTGGCGCCTAGAATTACATTTGGCGCAGGCCTGTAAGTCAGCACAAGCGCCTTGGTGTTTCTTATTCAAACACACAGCACATAATGTGTGCCATTTAATTAATGTGTAACGCTCAGAGGGTGTCAACCTAAGAAGAGTTGAACACTGCACAATGGGGTGCAAGCCTCCACACAGCGAACACTTTAATTGACAAGCTTGAGCTGTTAAAGAAGCAGAATTATATTTGGATTTAGAGAAATCAGAAAGCTTCCGATTCTTAGAAGCTTTGGACCTCCTTTTAGGACTATTAGCTCTTTCCAATACGGGAACATCCTCAGAATTGGCTTCTTCCTTTCTCTCAGCAACGTCAGTTAGAAAAGAAATAATTTCTGCAATCTGCGGTATTTTATCTTTATCTTTTAGAGTACCCTCGAATTTCTCCCTCAAAGGGGCGTCGAGTTGTGACAAAAGATAGTAAGTGTATATAACACGATAAGGTTCATCTACCTGAAGTGAGGTAAGAGAACTAAAATTCAATTCGTACGCGTCAATTAATTGCCGAATAGAATCCGAGGAATTTCTCACCGCCTTAGGGAGGTTCCACAAATTACGACAATATTTTTTAACAATCACCCTCTTTTTATGATACCGCTCAGTTAAAACCTTAAGGGCAGTTTCATAACTTTCATCATTAAGGGGCAACTTAGAAATTTTATCGTAAGCCTGACCCGCTAGATGATTAATCAAATATAACAATTTTTGTTTAGGGGATAACATAACGTTGTCATGGACAAGTGTCATGAATTTGTTATAAAATTCATCCCAATCGGAAGTACCATTAATTTTGGTAAGGTTAAACGAGGCAATTCAGACAAATTTAATGATGTTTGATTCAAAGGATTAGGTGCTAAACTCAACCTAGGGTCTAGGTGAGTTGAGCTGGCAAGAGGATGTGAAGTAGCAGCAGAAAGAACCCCATTAGCATGAAGTTCGCCTTTAGCTACCAATTCCTTTAATGCTTGCACGCCTGCCGTCAATACTTCATCATTCAAACCTTCCGGTAACACTTCCAGATTAAGGTAGGGTTCCAGCTTTTCATTGGCTGAATTATATTCAGCACGAAGCCGTGCAAGTAACCACGTAACATCCAACTGCAGTGAAGGGCGATCAGGACTTAATGCCTGTAGACGCGTCACAATTGACTCTAAGGCCGCCGTAGATACAGAAATCTGACGGGTAAATAAAACCGCAGTTAATTTTTGAGGTGCCATAATGGGGTGGTTCGTAATAATAAGTCAAAACACCCAGATTACGAGCAACAACAACGCAGCAGAAAAATAAATTCCGGAAGGGAATTTAACAATAAACGTGTTAGGATTTACGCAAATATTTTACAATTAAATGCAACACGAAATCCAACAAAAGAATAATTCTGTTTACAACGAAACAGACAAAAATGTATTTATAATGAATTTCTAAAAGAAAATTCAATAATAATAAATCACGCAAACGTAAACAAATAAGGAGGTTCTTGCCAGCAGGTTACAGGCTGGAAGGTTACTCAGCTGGTCAGAGGGCGCGTAAGTGTGTCGCTGCAATCGGACACTATATTACCTTAAGGGCCACGGTGATAAGAAACCAAATGATATCAGGCCGTGGAATAAATTATGGCCGCGACTCTCTACTTCCTTTGAACGCCGAGCACCTGCTTAACCTCCGAACATGTGATTTTAAGGAAATCAGCACTTGCAAAAATACACAATATTAAATTAATAAAAAATTAAATAACGTTTACCACCTTAAGGGTAAAGTTTGTGGGGGCCTCTGGTAGGCTCTGTTTGGTATAAAAAGACAGGTATAATATATTTAATAATTAATACCTCTGCTAGGCTCTGTTAGAGTGATTAACAGGGGGTATAATAAAATGAATAATAAATGAAATGTTTGATAATATTAAGTTACGGAAAATCTTGAGTGGACTGTATAAAAGATTGAGCCATATGGGCTCAGATAACATGAACAAATTAATATTTAACAAATACAAAATGAGAAGCAAAAAATAGTTATTAAATTCACCAAGGAGTGGCGCTTACCTCAAAACGCAGACACCTTAAAATTAGTGTGGTTCGACTGACCCCCAGCCCATATGGGGAATGGAAGGAAAATAGGAGACAGGAAAAAGGAAACAAAAAAGAACCATATGCCTGTAGTTCCAACGTCGTTGTCCACACAGTACGGCTGATGAAAATAGCTGAAAATTTAAACGGGCTCCAGGAAAGCTGTACGGTCGGAGAAGCAGCGGAATAGAGACCACGTGCTTGCCGTTCACTCTTACAGGCTTGGAGAATCCGTAGGCACTCACCCGACAAGAAATCGACTATCACGATTAACGCTGAGGAAAACCAGATGTGGCAAACATGGGTTTTCCACCAAACGGAAAAGCGGAAATGCAAATTAAGTAGGCAAATATTCGCACTGCACTATGTTACCTGTCTGGATGTTACTTTGTGACTGAGTGGAAGGGCAATTTCAAAGGGACTACCCCCACTCTCTGATTAGGACACAGCCTAGAGTTATCAGTTTATATTTAGTATATTAAATTTTTTAGGGCGGCAAATTTAAATTTCGATAAATACCGAACAAGTACAAATCATACAAATGTAATATAAACTGTACATATTAAGGTAGTAAACAAACGTTCTCTAAATGTAAATTTACAAAAACACAATAAATCAAAGAAATAAACAGAAAATAAGTTATCTTCCAAACAATAATAATGAGATTAAATTATATATTTTACATATACATTTCTTTCAGATAGCCACACACCGCACTGGTAAAAATGTAAATACTTAATCAAGTGTTTTATGTATTAAGGAGAATCTACTATATAAATAAACTGTTTACTATTTCCACTGTTTTACCTACAATACAAATATATACAAAAGGAACTACTAAATAACAATTAATTTCTCATAATATACTGAAATTTAGAATTACACATTTTCCAAAAAAGAGGATCTCAGTTTAAATATATTTTTCAAATAATTATAAACTCTGAACATATTTTGGTTATTATTATTATTCCCAAAAGGGGAGGGAAGTAAACCCTACGCTATCCAAAGCCCCCTCGGGCCCATATAGCTGCCCCTAAAGAATACCTACCACTGGGACTAGAATGAAAATCCAGGCCCAGGTTTAAACCATCTAAGTTTCACAACAGACCGAACAAATCGGACCAAAACCTTAAAAGGACACAGCTTAAGATCCTCTACCGACATCCTATTCCGGCCGAAGGTCCTAAACCTAATCTCCTCACAACCCAAACAATTCGTCATCAAATGCATGGGTGTTTCCTCCTCAGTTTCACAAACTCTACAAAAAGGGTCAGGCACAAGTCCCATTATATGGAGATGTCTCCTTAAACCACAATGCCCAGTGAGGAATCCAACCAGATACCTGAGGGAGGTCCGTGAAAGACATCGAACCCCACTGCTCAAAGCTCCGTCCGGGCCCCCAATGAGCATTTTAGACTGCCGACAACCCACTGCACTCATCCTTATGGATGAGTGCTGTGAGGTCATCCACGTCTGAAAGCCCGACAAACATGTGTCAGAAGACACACCAACAGCAGGCTCTGGACCAATGAAAGGGAAAGAGGCACCTAATTTGGCAAACCTATCCACCTCCCATATGACCTGGAACCCAGACCAGAAGCACATCCTTTAATGAAGAAAGATCTTCCAGCCTTTTAGAACATTCCAACACCAATCTGGAAGTGAAGACACATGAATTAAGCGCCTTCAACGCAGCCTGGCTATCCGAGCAGATACAAACACCTTTTAAATTAGTGTTACGCACCCTCTCATCCAAAATACAGCAAATCATATTTTGGTTACTGAAATTATTGATTAACGACAAAAGCTCTACATTAGGGTTATTTGTTCTTACAATGTGACGTGGCTGTCTATAATGATGGATGACTATAATTTTAACGTTTATAATTTAATCTATATTATATATAAACATGAATGTCCGTGGTTCGTAATGGCAAATCTCGAGAATTAATTACTCAAATGTTGTCAAATATATATATATATATGTTGTTGTGGCTGAGGTATACACTGTTTTTAGTACACAAAATTTTCGATAGGTTGCGCTTTTCAAAAGATACGAAACCTCGGTGTTTCGCATATCGTACAGCGCACGTCCATCAATCAGTAGAGACAGTCCGTTTCATAAAAATGAATGTCCGTTGTAGGTAATGGCAAATCTCGAGAATTAATTGCTCAAATGTTGTCAAATTTATATATGTTGTTGAGGCTGAGGTATAGATCTGTATATGAGGCTTGCACGCGAGTAGACAAACCTTCCGCATTGTATATATATATATGCCCTAGAAGGCAGAACAATAAATATTGTGTATCAAAAAGCATTGCAATAAGAAAAGTAATTTTTTCATTCGAAAAGCATTACAACCAAATTATTATTTTTAACAAAACATTTGCAGTTTTTCTGTAAATTGTACTTCATTAATTTTTTTTTTTCAATTCACTCTTATTATTTTTCATTTCAATAAATATTTTCTAATAAAATAAATTAACGTTTTTGCTTTCAAATATATATTAGGGGCCAGCAAAGCGGCCCGGGTACAGCTAGTAATTTATGTAATTAGAATTTTATAAAAGTTTTGCACATAATTAATTCCATGTAAAGTCCACTTTCATAATATGTTATAAGTGAATTTAATATCTATTAATAGTTTATGATTTAAAAGGGTACATACATTTACTATTGTTGGTGAAACATATTTGTTATAATGCAGGAAAAGATCAGAGATATATTCCGTAATAACCTGCTTCATTTTGTGGTCGTCGACCGGTTTCGGGCGTTCGCCCATCTTCAAGATGCGTTTGTCAGACAGTGTGATAACACAGACTTGCACACAGCAAATTCAGTTTACACACTCTCAGTGTGTGTAAAACTACTCTCAGAGTGTGTAAACTGAATTTGCTCTGTTGCAAGTCTGTGTTATCACACTGTCTGACAAACGCATCCTGAAGATGGGCGATCGCCCGAAACTGTTCGATGATCACAAAATGAAGCAAGCTATCATGGAATGTCTCTGATGCTTTCCAGCTCTACGGATCCAATCACCACAACAGCAGCAGCAGATGTTGGAAAATTTAAGATATTCAAAGGCATTATATGTTCCACTAGAACTTACATACAATTCAATAAAAACATTGAAAAGTCTTATTATTTAACCATCCTAAAACCACTAACTCAAACACCGCCGGCTTGCTCCTGACTGGTAAAACATATTAAGAAACAAAAAAATTAATTATAAATATAATACTTTACAATGCATATCCCGAATCTTTTAATTTGTATATCATGTTACCGGCAAAGTATGAAATTCAGGCATTCATATAATTCCATGCGTGGTTTATACTCAGATACCAGATTATATTTCTTATGATAAATTTTGTGTATTTGAAAAATATTCTTTTAAATATTATTGTTCATTTGTTAACTTGGGGAAATTCTATTGTAGTGTTTCAGTATAATAAATCATGGTATTCCAAACTTGTTTCAATAGTTGTGGTACTTTAAGTAAAATAATTTAACTTTTAAATGATTACTATTAAAATATATTTTGAAATCGAGATGTAATAAAATAAATGGGGGCTCGTCCGGAATGAATTTCATAATTTGTCGGTAGTTTATAAAATATATATATAAACTTTTAAACATAATACACAATAAAAATCAAAATAAACAATCTAATTCTTCTAACAAGCATAACAACAAACTCACTGATTCTAATTTACAACACGAATCTCATCACAATGTGCAACCCCTCTGTACCTACAACATTAACTTCCCCAAAATATTTAAATAATGAAAATCATATCAT